>JWZX01002382.1:0-24920 GCA_001275005.1 Chrysochromulina tobinii | reverse complement strand
GCTGCTGCTGCTTCTGCGGCTGTGACTGCAGCTGCTGTTGCTGCTGCAGCTGCTGCTCCTCGACCTCCAGCCGCCGGATCTCACCAAAATTCTGCCGCCACACCTGCTGCTGCTGCTGCTGCTGGAAGAGGTCTTGGGCCTCTTTCTCACGATCGGATTTCAGTTTCTCCGTCAGTGTCATGCCCTCGAAGGCGCGCCGCGGGTCACGACTCTTGTCATAGCCTCGAAGCGAGGCAAGCATCACAGCCGTGCTAGCTCTGGCCAGCTTCTTCGAGACAAGATTCGGCAGCCCCATCTCGTCGCGAATGAGGGCGAGGAGGCCGCCCTCGCCCTGCCGCCACCGGCGCCACGCGCACCTCAACAAGTGCCCAAGGCGCGGCGGGTACCGATCCGGATGTGCTGCGATCAGCGCATTCTCGGCATTCTCTTGAATGTAGCCCGCGGCCACCGCACAAAAAATCGAGAGGCCGAATGGCAAGTTCTGGGCGAGTGCGCCGGGCAGAGTTTGGCCTTCGACGTATGTCCAAAAGACGAGGTGGAACACCTGGCTCACAAAGTGCGAGATGTACGCGAGATTGAGCAGCGCGGAGACCAGGCGGCGGGTGCTCTGAGGCAGGTTGAACCACATCGTCTCGGTCGGCCGTCCATAAAAGTCGAGCCCTGGGGTGGAGGGTCGTCGGCTGAGCCACGAGTGATGGAAGATGGAGATGCGCCACGGCACGGGTAGGAAGTTGATGTACGAGAAGAGGCACACGAACCCCTTGATTGAGCCGTTGAAGACCCACTGGTTCACAGAGCAGTGGCTAATTGAGCCGTGCGGCACGGGAAACTGATTCGGCTGCAGCGTCTGGTTGAGCGCCGCGGCGGCCGTTAAGCACGCAGGCGACATGATCTGGCCGCCGTTCCGCACTCCAAAATAGAGTCCGAACATTGCCCAGGCGATCACGAAGACAAAGCTGATGATGAGCACAATACAAGTGAGGGCCAAGCCGATGAAGAGCTTCGCGATCCGCCTGCCGCATAAGACTTTCAACACGCGGTCTCGGGTGCGCTCGAAACACGTCGCATCCCATGGCGCTCGGACCGACACCGCCTGCAGAGTCGAGAGAGGGTTGGACACCGGCTGGCCTAGCTTGAGATAGCTGCCGTAGCGCAAGAGGCTGCCTGGCACTTCACCTTCTCTCCGAAGCATTCTCTCCTTCTTGAACAGCTGCCGCGCCAACCGACCCGCGTTTCTCTCCGCCGCGTTTTTCTCCTTTTGAAGCTGACGGACCAACCGGCCCTTCTCGGCGGCCTGTATCAAGGCGGCCGCTTTGGCTTTCCGCAGGTCTTCGAGATCAGCGATCTCAGGACCAGGAAACGAGCGCACGTTGCGACGAAGTTCCGGCGGCGCTCGAAGGGCAGCGGCTTCTGCGGCGGCAACAATGCTCTGGCTCGGGCTGGATGGTTTGCGGAGCTCTCGGCTAGGAGATAAACCTGCAGCGGTTCGTACGCTGCGGCTCTCAGCGGTGGCAGAGAAATTCTCGTGCAGCGAGCGGTCCGTTTGCGGGCTCTGCGTGATATGCGCCGCGGAGAGCCGCGAGAGGTGGGCGAGCAGCTCCTGAGTGTGAGCATCCCGTGACCGTCCCGAGTCCTGGACGAGGTCGCCGATCTGCTGGTGCGGCAACTTCTCATCGTTACTACCTGACGCAACCGCCGATCCGCGCTGCATTCCGGCGGCGGCCCGCGACTGACGGCTCCGACTGCTCGGTTCTGCTGGACCCCCGCCCTCCGCCATGCCTGCAGGCAGAGAGGGCCCAACGCACAAACTCGAGCTTTTCAATTTCGGGGCCTCACTAGATGCAATGTGGTTTCGTCGCATATGGCGATTCAGTCCATCCTGGTCAAGAAAGGAACCTTGATTCATTTTCAACGGTCCAAATTGAGTGACTGTGAAGAATAGCTGTGTACGCGATGCGGGCCCTCTGGCTGCTCGCGCCGCTCACAGCTCCGCTAGCCGCTGCCCGCTCGCCGCTCGACGGTCAGCGCATCGAGTTGCGCCACGTGGACCCGTGCGTCCGACTGCTCAACGCGACCGGCACCATCGGATGCGCCACGCGCAGCAGCGGCTCGCTCGCGCCGCTGCACGTCCTGCGCAGCGACGCGGACCTGGCGGCGCTGCTGCGGGCGCCGCCCGAGGGCGGGATGGCCGTTGCGCTGGCCGCTCCGCTCTTCCACTTGACGACGCTCCGCTCGCTCGCCACCACGTTGGGCGCCAAGCTCGATGGCGTGCTCGTGCTGGACGCCAGGGCCATGCCGGCGCAGGTGCCGTCGCCCGACCTGGCCGTGCCCTTGGGCACCGAGACGCAGCCTCGGCATCCGTGGAACGCGGCGGGCACCGGCTTCTCTCACGAGCGCTTCCCCTTCGCCATCGTGCTCCTCGGCCTGGTCGAGAGTGCCGCGGTGCTCATGCACGGCGTCCATGCCGGCACCAGTGTGGGCAGCGGCAACCGACCGCTCGTGGAGTTGCGCTACCCGATGAGCGCGCGCGGCGACGCTCCCAGCTGCCTCGCAAGCGAGACCTGCTTGCCCCTCGGCGGCCAGAGTGTCTGGGGCTCCTTGGAGCCGCGCACGGCGCCGGACACTGAACTGCTGCGCTTGGGGAAGCCTGCTGTGGCTCTCACGGCCTCGCTCGACGCGACGGGATTCTTCCACGAGACGGCGCCCGGCGCCAACGCCGCCGTCGCCTCACTCGTGGCCGTCCTCGCCGCCGTCGATGCCATCGTCTCGGACCCCGCGCTCGCGTCGCAGCTGGGCTCGCTGCCCAACACGGCCCTCTTCTTCCTCTTCACCGGGGAGGCGTGGGGCGAGCTCGGCTCCCGCCGGCTGCTGACCGACGTGCGCAACTTCACCTGCGCGACGCCGCACGCGCCGCCGCCGCCGCCCAGCGCCCCCTCGGGTGCGCCGTCACAGCGCCCGCCGCTGCCGGCGCCAAGTTCTTGCCAGGTGCGTCCTCCCTCGAAGTGCTCATCGCCCTAATGGCCACTCATGGCCTCTCATACGCCTTGATTGCCTCCCTCATCAGGCTCCATTCAAACGCGACTTGAGGTTCCTCGAGCTGCGCGAGCGGCGGCTCACGACGCTAGTGCACGTGGGGCCGATCGGGGCACGCGAAGCTGGTGAGGAGCTCTTTATTCACACGTCGGCCGCCGCCACGAACGGCGCGACCAACGGCGCGGCGGAGGCGTTACGAGCGGCGGCGTCGGCGGCTCCCGTGCTGTCGGCGCCTTCTCTGCAGGTGCGCGATGCGACGGGCGCTCATGGGCTACCCTCGCGCATGCAAGTGCTCAGCACGGCGCCCTCCGCTCCCCCCACAGGTGCGCGATGCGACGGGCGCTCGTGGGCTACCGCCCGGGGCGGCGCGCAGTTTCGTCGATCCGAAGCTCCAGCTGCCCAACTCGGCGCTCCCCTCGGTCGCCACCCTTGCGGACTTTGAGGACGCCTACCATGGAGGTGGCCGTTACGGTTCCCACTTCGATACCATCGACGGCCTCAACGTGTCCCTCGTGTGCGCGGCGGCCACGGTCGCGGGACGTGCGTGGTGGAGCTTGGCGGGTGGCACTGGCACCCTGCACGCGAACTGCTCACTCGTGGAGGAGTTGCTCCACTGCTTGCTGCCTCCGGCGCGCCGTGGCGGCCGTGGCGGCGGCAGCGAAGGCGGCGAGGCCGGTAGCGGTGAGCCGGATGCGGCCGACGGCCACGGCGGCGGCGAGGGCGGCGACGTGCCGTCGTGCGCGCTCGCAACGGCGCTCGGAGTGGAAGGCGACCTGACGACGCACTACGCGGGCGTCTACATTGCGGCACCGGGCTCCGTCCGTGTGTCCGCGACGGCGCGATTCGCCTCCGCCTTTCTAGAGCAGCGACTGACAACTGCCTGCGAGGCGACCGGGCTGGCGCCAACTGCCTCCTGCGAGCCTTCCATCCTCATGCACGACGCGTACCCAGCGGGCATCGAACGCGACCCAAGCACTGGCCGTTGGCGGGTCACCGATCCCGACGAGCCCCTCTGGACCGAGTCCAACTGGCCCAACGAGATGTACGCCTTCCTGTACCCGCACGGGGCCCCTTCCACAGTCGAAGGGCTCGCCCTCCTCGGCGTGGGCGCGCTGGGTGCGCTGCTCACCTACGTGGCCACGCACGTCAGCCGTTATCAGTACAAGAATGCGTACAAGCGGCTGTGATGGGCGCACTGAGCGGCACGCGGGCGCCTGCTGCAGCTCTCGCCGCGGCCTCAGCATCGTTGGTGTATAGGCGACTGTGACCAAATCAGTCGTGTGTACGTCGCCAGATATGACAAACGTACCTCGAACGCGACACGCTACACCCGTCGCCTACGCCGCGACGGTATACTATCGACGCTCGTGTTGACGAGATCCAGATTGGTCACAGCCTCCTCCGCTCCAGCCCCAGGGGCGGGGGAGCCAGCATTCGAGCTGGAAAGTTAGGGCGCGTGCGCGCCGTTCACGACCAACGTTCACACTCCAGACCTCGTTAACAGCCCGTTCACACTCGCGTCGTCTGTCCGCTTTTCCTCCTTGTGCCGTGCGTCGGTGCGGATCGCTGCGCGGCGGGCAGGCGCGCGCGCGCGCGATCGCCGCGCGCGCACCACCGCACCCCCTTCGCACACGGAATCGATCGAGTCCGCTCAGGTGCTTTCTTCCACGGTGCCCGCGGGCACTTCTGCATCTCAGGGAACACACGCCCTTGCCCCTACACGTCTCCCTTCGTCTATCTCACGAGTGTGGATTCTTTTTGCGTTCCTACCGCAGTCGCGCGCCGCCGACCAGTCCGCCTCCTTCCTCTCCGCCCCCGCGCGCTTCACCGCCACGTGACTGCCCAACCCTGAGACCCCGAGCTGGGCTGCCTCTCTCGAGGGCATGCGACTCTCCGTTTGCGATGAGCTTCGGAGCCACACGCCGCACGCCAATCCCCTCATCCTCGCGGCACGCTGTTGGCTGTTGCTTGTCTGCGTCGAGACCCTTGACGCGCCCTTCGAGCTTGCAGCCGTGTGTGGCCCCATATCTCCATGTTGCCGAATACACATGCCGCCAAAGGCTCTCTTCTCTCTTGTTCGCAGGATGATCGCAAAGCTCATCAACTTTGTAGCGGAGAAGACCAACGCCCACAGCGGCACCATCCGGTCGGTGGTATTTTCCCCGGACGGGACCAAGATCATGTCGGGATCGGCTGACGGGACGATCAAAGTCTGGGATTTTGGTGCGTCGGAGCCCTCAAAATCGCCCCTCCTTGGCAAAAACTGACGCCTGTTGGCTTGTCTGGCAGTCAAACTGGAGCAGCTCAGCGAGAAGACGAACGCCCACAGCGACCACATCACGTCGGTGGTGTTTTCCCCGGACGGGACCAAGATTGTGTCGGGATCGGCTGACAAGACGATCAAAGTCTGGGGTTCAGGTGCGCCGTGAGCCCTCAAAATCGCCCCTCCTTGGCCAAAACTGATGCCTTCAGGCTTGTCTGGCAGGCGCGCTGGGGCTGCTGAGCGAGAAGACGAACGCCCACAGCAGAGCGGTCACGTCAGTGGTGTTTTCCCCGGACGGGACCAAGATTGTGTCTGGATCGGTCGACCGGACGATCAAGGTCTGGGATTTTGGTGCGCCGGAGCCCTCAAATCGCCCCTCCTTGGCCAAAACTGACGCTTGCTCGCTTGTCCTGCAGACAAAGTGGAGTTGTTGAGCGAGAAGACGAATGCCCACAGCCACTGGATCACGTCGGTGGCATTCTCCCCGGACGGGACCAAGATTGTCTCGGGATCGCGCGACGAGACGATCAAAGTCTGGGATTCAGGTGCGCCGTGAGCCCTCAAAATCGCCCCTCCTTGGCAAAAACTGACGCCTGTTGGCTTGCCTGGCAGTCAAACTGGAGCAGCTCAGCGAGAAGACGAATGCCCACAGCGGGGACATCATGTCGGTGGCGTTTTCCCCGGACGGGACCAAGATTGTGTCGGGATCGGGCGACCCTACGATCAAAGTCTGGGATTCAGGTGCGCCGGAGCCCTCAAATCGCCCCACCTTGGCCAAAACTGACGCTTGCTCGCTTGTCCTGCAGACAAAGTGGAGTTGTTGAGCGAGAAGACGAATGCCCACAGCGAATGGGTCATGTCAGTGGCGTTTTCCCCGGACGGGACCAAGATTGTCTCAGGATCGCGCGACAAGACGATCAAAGTCTGGGATTCAGGTGCGCCGTGAGCCCTCAAAATCGCCCCTCCTTGGCAAAAACTGACGCCTGTTGGCTTGCCTGGCAGTCAAACTGGAGCAGCTCAGCGAGAAGACGAATGCCCACAGCGGGGTAGTCACGTCGGTGGCGTTTTCCCCGGACGGGACCAAGATTGTGTCTGGATCGAGCGACCAGACGATCAAAGTCTGGGATATGGTCAACTGGTCTCGCAAAGACCATTTGATGTTCAATGGTACCACCCAGCGATACGTCTTGCTGCTGCTGTGGCTGAACAAACACGGCATGAAGTTTCCTGATGATGTGCTTGATCTGCTCATCGAAGCTTGCTTGCAAAGCAGGTGAGAGGTGGGAGGGGTGACAGCGGCCGGGAGCGCAGCTGTTCACAGCCGTTTCACACAGAGTCAGTGCTTTGGGGAATTTTCAATGCGGCAATCTAAGCCTTCCCCAACCACCCACGTGACCGCCACCAAGACGGTCCGCTTTTCAGAAGAGGCGGTGGTCACAGGTCGAGGACGACAGGGAGCGTGGGCGCCACCACCTCGAGCTCCCACGCAAGCTGGGGGGCCCGCAGTAGCTCCTGCTGGTGCTGCCGCACACATGCCGACGCCTGCGCCGACCGCTGCAGCCGCCGTCGCCTTCACGCAGCAGGACCCGATCGAAGCAGCGGCCGCCCGCTGCGACGACTGGTTGCGCGCCCACGACCTGCAGCCGTCGGCTGACAGCACCGGGCGCCGGTTACGGTTGCATCATGGTTGCACCGACATCGAGGCCGTGCGCAGTGCGGCGATGAACGCAGTCAGCCGTGCGCTCGCGCTGGCTGCAGATGGCTTCGTCAGCCCGGAGGAGCTCGGCGACGAAACGGTCGACGAGGCGGCGTGCCTCGCCAATGACGCACGCCGGCACGAGGCGCACGCCGCGCTCGAGCAGCTGCGCGACTTGGGTGTGGGCGAGGAACATCTCCGCGCCCTAAGCACCCTAAGCACCCTCACCAGTTGGGAGGAGCTGCGAGGGGAGCTGCTACCCATGCTGCACGAGATGATCTTTTACGCGACGGTCGGCGCGACCGAAGCCGCGCGGCGCAAGGCGCCGTCCGCGAGCTCGTATGGCGCCACGCTCCGTTGGCCCGTGGCGCTCGGGACGGCGCCTCGAGGTTTGTCGGGCCCCTGTGCGCTCGGGACGGCGCTTGGAGTTTCGTCGGGCCCCTGCGCGGTCGTTGTCGTGCCGCGACTGGAGGAAGACGTGGCGTGGGTGCATCGGCTGCCCGCGGGCGTCGACTTCCACATCATGCAGCGCTCGGGCGTGCTGCAGCCCCAATTTGCACCGGAGAAGCAGACTGCGATGGTGGCGGCGGGCGCGGCGGCGGAGGCTGGTGCAGCACCGCCGAGCGCATCGCTCGCGCTCGTGGCTTTCTGCAGCAAGCGGCCGAGAATGAGGACTTGATCGAGGCGCTGCGCGATCCCGATTTCGCGCGCCAAGCGGATCTCGTTGTCACGCACGACAGGGCGGGTACGAATGGCCTCACGAATGGACCTCTGATGGCCCTCTGATGGCCCTCTGATGACCTCTGATAGACCTCTGATGGCCCTCTGATGGCCCTCTGATGGCCCTCTGATGACCCTCTGATGGCCCTCTGATGGCCCTCTGATGGCCCTCTGATTGGCCTGATTGGCCTATGGTTCACCTATGATTGACCTCTGATTGCGGTCGCTGAGCTGTTCTGGCAGGTGATGGGCCTCTGATTGCTTCCCTCATTGCATGCAGGTGATGGGCCTCTGATTGCTTCCCTCATTGCATGCAGGTGATGGGCCTACAGTACAGAGCGCCATCGTGGCACGGCTGCGCAAGCACGCACAGCGTGTGATGGACTTGTTACGCGAATGGGATACCGACCGGTCAGGCACGATCTCGAAAGGCGAGCTCGCTGATTGCCCTTTGATGGTGCTTTGAGTACTTATTTGAGTACGTACGATTGCCTCGTATAACCATTTTTATATTGACTCGAATGCCAACCTCGGATTGCCTCCCTCATTGCATGCAGGTGCGTTACCTGCGCTCGGCGGCAGCTCCCCTGATGAGCACTAATGAGCCTCGGATTGCTTCCCGCATTGCATGCAGGTGAGCTCTACCGCGCCCTGTGCCACCTCGAGCTCGAGGTGACGGAGGAGGAGAGCGACCTACTCTTCGCGTCGTGGGACGTCTCGGGCGACGGCGCGATCGGATACACGGAGCTACTCGCAGCTCTCCACTCCGGCCGACGGTGATTGCCTCTGATAATGGCCTCTGATGACCACTGATGGCCTCTGATGACCTCTGATGACCACTGATGGCCTCTGATGACCTCTGATGGCTTCTGATTACCTCTGATTACCTCTGATGGCTTATGATGACCTCTGATGACCTCTGATGGCTTCTGATGACCTCCCTCATTAGGTACGATCGGTTCGTGCGTCGGCGTGCGCGCCCGCCGTTGCCGCCGCTCGTCCTCTGCGCCCCGGCCGATCCGGCGAGCTGGAGCACGAGATTCCTTGATGACGTGGCTCTCATGGCCGGTGCGGCGGCCATTGGACGGCCGTTGCCTCCCTTTGTGCCGTTGGGCGGCGCGCCGCGCTCGGGTGAGCGCCTTGTGCTCTGTGACGCGAGCATGCATGTGCTCACTACGGCGCCTCGCCTCCCCACAGGTGAGCGCCTTGTGCTCTGTGACGCGAGCGGTGCGCCGCTCCGCCTCTCTGAGCCGAGTGGGTTACCATGCCCACGACGACGCCCGGCGCTCCTTCCGATAGGGCCCCTCTGGCGAGCGGCGTTCGGTGGAAACGCCCACGACGGCGCCCATCACGGCGCCCATCACGGCGCCCACGACGGCGCCACCGGCCTTGATGGTTCTCGAGCGACGGGCGCCGTCTCGGGCGTTGGCTCGCCGCCGCCGCTGCCACTCTGGCTATGCTACACTCCGGGTGCGTGCTTCGGCGCCGTCTCGGGCGTTGGCTCGCTGCCGCCGCCTTGCATGCCCCGCCAGCATGCGTGTGCTCACTACGGCGCCCGGCCTCCCCACAGGTGCGTGTTTCGGCGTGCCGCGTGAGGGGGTGCTGCGCGCGCGGGGGGACGAGTCGGCCGCAGCGTACTGGAGGCGTTTGCGAGGCGTGCTGGCGGCGCCGAGGACGTACGACGTTGAGGCGAAGGGCGAGGCGTGGTCGAGATTGTGGCGCTATGTGTTCATGGGCGCCATGGTGGGCGCGTGATGTATGGGGGATTGAAGCGCAACCAACACGTTCACAGTCGAGTCCAGCGGTCACGTTCACAGCCAAACGCGTGAAAGAAAAGCAGGTTGTCCCGAAAGAGGCAGTCAGGGTCAGGCGGGTCACAATCTTTCCCGACTCGCAGCCGCCGATTGGCAGCAACTCCCTCTCCTCTCGGTTCCCTCCGGGATCGCGGAGGCGGCGGGATGCCCGCCAATCGCAAGGCGCGGGCTATCTACGACTACGACGCACGCGCGCCCGACGAGCTCACCTTCAAACGTAACGACCTCATCGAGGTGTTCGGCCTCGATGAAGAGGATGAAGGGTGGTACAAGGGGAGGCTGAATGGCATCGAGGGGCTATTCCCGAACAACTACGTGCATTTCATGGAGGAGGTGCCGGCGCCGGCTGCAGCCCCGTCCAAGCCGACGTCGAGCGGTCCGATTGCGCCGACACCGCCGCCAACGACGCCACCGGCGCCGGCCGCATCCGGGCTGCCCGAGAGCGTGAAGGTGCAAAAGTTTGAGGCGTCGTATGCGCTGGCAGAGGTGCTCGGCCGCGGGCGCTTCTCGCAGGTGCGCCGGTGCACGCACACGGCGAGCAAGCGCAGCTGCGCCGTCAAGATCATGGAGCTGGACGATCCGGAGTTGGGTGCGAACGAAAAGGATGCCGAGAAGGAGATCCTCGCCGAGGTAAAGGTGCTGCGGATGGTGCAGCATGCGAACATCGTTGAGCTGCTCGAGACGATCAAGGAGGGCAAGCGCTACCATCTCGTGCTCGAAGATCTCGACGGCGGAGATCTCTTCGACCGAATCGAGCAGAATGGACCATACAAGGAGGAGGATGCGGCGCTGTTGATGCGGCAGGTGGTGACGGCGGTGGATTACCTGCATGCAAAGGGCATCGTGCATCGCGACCTGAAGCCGGACAACCTCGTGTTCACGACCAAGGCACCCGA
The DNA here is from genome assembly GCA_001275005.1 of Chrysochromulina tobinii. Lineage (NCBI taxonomy): Eukaryota > Haptophyta > Prymnesiales > Chrysochromulinaceae > Chrysochromulina > Chrysochromulina tobinii. The sequence goes on along the minus strand of JWZX01002382.1, from coordinate 14,498 downwards.
TGCTCGCATGAAGATCATCGACTTTGGGTATGCCGGGTTTTGCTCGGCGAGCGCGCCGCTGCGCGGCCTGTGCGGCACGCCCGACTACGCGGCGCCCGAGATCCTCACCTGGTGAGTACTGGCCTCTGATGGCCTCTGATGGCCTCTGATGGCCTCTGATTGCGGCGCCCGAGATCCTCACCTGGTGAGTAGTGGCCTCGGATGGCCTCGGATGGCCTGGGATGGCCTCGGATGGCCTCGGATGGCCTCGGATGGCCTCGGATGGCCTCGGATGGCCTCGGATGGCCTCGGATGGCCTCTGATTGCGGCGCCTGAGTTCCTCACCTGGTGAGTACTGGAGTGGTGATTTGCATGCGCATCGTTACGGCCGTGCCCTTGCCCCCTTGCCCCCCCTGCGCCCCCTGCCCCCCATTCCCACCCTGCCCCCCATACCCCCCCCGCCCCCCTGCCCGCCTGCACCCCTGCCCGCCTGCCCCCCTGCCGCTTACCCCATCACCCCCATCACCCCCGCCCTTCACCCCCCGTGCCCCAGGTACGTGTCGGACAAGTCGAGGAAGCCGAGCGGTTCCTCGTATTCACAGCCCGTCGACATGTGGTCACTCGGCGTCGTGCTGTACATCGTGCTGTGCGGCTTCCCGCCCTTTTACGGCGACGACGACGAGCAGATGTTCGAACTGATCCGCGCAGGCACATACGCGTTCCCGGAGGCCATCGACGGCTACCGAACCACATGGGCTACTGTGAGCGACCAAGCCAAAGGCGTCATTCGTAACTTGCTCACTGTGCCTCCGCAGCAGCGCGCGACGGCGCCACAGGTGATTGCCACACGTGATTGCCACACGTGATTGCCTTGCCCCTGATGACGTGTTGAGTGACCTCGAAGAGACATCAGAGTGACATCAGAGTGTCCTCGGAGTGATCTCGGAGTGACCTCGGAGTGACCTCGGAGTGACCTCTGCTTGCGTGCGCTTGCATGGCCGTATACCATATTTGGAAGGTGCTCGAAGGCGAGCGGCTCACGACCAAGGGCACGCCGAGTGCCTCCCGCATTGCGTGCTGATCGCCCTCCCTCATTGCATGCTGAGTGCCTCCCATATTTGGCAGGTGCTCGAGGGGGAGTGGCTCACGACCAAGGGCACGCCGCGCGGCGCGGGCTGGGTGGGTAAGATGCGAGAGCGATCCAACTCTGGTTGGCGTGCCGCAGCGACCGCGGGCGCTCCAGCCAGCGCGAGCCAGCCACGTCAGGACCGCGGCCAGATCGATCGAGGTGCGTGATTGATGGGCGCGGATTGCACCACCGCGGATTGCACGTGATTGGAGCGCGGCCAGATCGATCGAGGTGACGCGTCCTTCCAGACGCCGTCGAACAAATGCATGCAAGTGCTCACCACGGCGCCGTTTCGCCCCCCCTCCTCCGTCTCTTCACAGGTGATGCGCCCATCCAGAAGCCGTCGGGCCCTGTGAACACGGACGCGAAGATGGTCTTCGCGAACGAATCCGAGGGCGGCGACTTCGAGGGCAAGCTCAAGTTCACCCTCGAGCAAAAGGGGCTCGTCTCGCAGTTCTCTCGATGGCTCGTCGATCGGCTCGTCAAGCGCGAGATGCGGATCCTGATGCTCGGGCTGGACAACTCGGGAAAGACCTCGATCCTGTACCGGCTCAAGCTTGGGCAGCCCAAGCGGACGGTGCCCACGATCGGCTTCAACGTGGAGACGCTCGAGTACAAGAACATCGCGTTCACCGTGTGGGACGTGGGTGGGCAGGAGAAGTTACGCGCGCTCTGGCATCACTACTTTGCATCGGCGCAGGCGCTCATCTTCGTCGTCGACTCCTCCGACCGCGCGCGGCTCACCGAGGCCGCCTCGGAACTTCATCGGCTGATCAAGGAAGAGGAGCTACACAACTCGCTGCTGCTCGTGCTTGCCAACAAGCAGGACTTGCCCAATGCATGCAACGCGGCGGAGATCTCGCAGCTCATGAAGCTCTACCCGCCGCACATCTCGCGCTCGTGTTACATCCAGAGCTGTTGCGCCACGAGCGGCGACGGGCTGCACGAGGGCCTTGACTGGCTCTCGTCGAACATGCCCGATGACCGCGACAAGTGAGCGCCGCAGTGAGCGCCGCCGACGAGCGCGCCGTGTGCGCCATGTACCCGCCGCAGCGCGCGCGCGTGCGCCGCGCCTCGCCTCGCCCGGACTCCAGCCCGTATTACGACTCCAGCCGGGCGCATATGCATGAGGATGTCTCTGCGCATGGGTATCGATGTGTGGCCTCGATGTGCACACGCAACGCAGTGCCTGTGGGGAATGGGGGGGGGGGGCATGGAGTGGGCTGGGCGGGGCGGGCGGCGTGTTGGAGCGCGTGGTGCACTTGCTGCGCTCACTGCGGCGCTCCAGGCCGGCGGTCTGCAGCTTACGACGCCTGGGAGTATGGGCTGAGATTCCGCATGTGAGGGGTGCCGAGCGGGCGGCCTTTCGCCTTTCGCTGGCAGGTGGCGAGCCGTTCCCCGTGTACGGACTAGTTCACCGCAGTCCGCACCCACTCGCTATCTCGCTTTTTACGGTACGAGTAGAGAGAGTACGGTACGTGCATGTCCAGGTGAGCCTGAGGCGGAGTGTCCTCTCGGCTCTCTATACGGTATACGTTGCGGGCCGGCTACGCCCGGGCTAGTAGTAGTAGTACAGACACGACCGAGTGACGTTGACCACACGTGCCGCGATCGCCGCCCGCGGGCCGGCCCGGCTCCGCGGCTCGTGCGGGCTCCTGGTGCGTCTGTGTCGTGCAGTCCAGGCTGCTCCAGCAGTCGAGTAGCTTTATGCATATCGTACGCTCGAGACGTTGACCACCTTGATGGACGTATTGCCGGCAGGTGCGGGGTCCGCGCGCCCCGCAACGATCACGACGAAGACAATGATGACGATGGCAATGACGGCAATGATGGCAGTCACAGTCAGCATCACGCGACGGACACGTGTACGCTTTGCTATCCGCATCTCCACCAAGCCAGGCTCCTCAGCTCGACCACCTTGATATCCGCTTCCCGAAGCTATCTCAACTAGCATGGCGAAGGCAGTTGCAACAGGAGGCCGCAAGGGAGGCCGTCGCGTCTTTCATTGCCCGCGCCCGCCGCGTGAAGTTTGTGAAGTGTGACCGTGACGAAATTGCATCTAGTTTGATGCATGCCACGATGGCAAAGAGGAGTGACTGCACGCGCGCGCGCGCACCCCCATCCGGCGCGTGAACGTGAATCATTTCTATATGGACGAAACTTAGCGACGGCATGCACCTGTACCCCTTGCTCGCGCTCGCCCATGCAGGGGCGCTGGTTATTCGACCCAACGTCATATTCACGCTAGTCGACGACTGGGGCAGCTTCGACGCCGCATTCCGCGAGCGTGCTCTTCGTCCGGAGCAGCCAGCACAGCTCCACACGCCGACGATCGACGCGCTCGCGTCCGAGGGCATGCTGCTGGACCGTTACTACACGCAGCACATCTGTTCGCCCACTCGCTCGGCGCTCCTCTCCGGCCGCTACCAGATTCACACGGGCCTCCAGGATGGCATCATCCAGGACTGGGCGCGCGTGTGCCTGCCGCCCTCGTTTGGCACGCTGGGCGACGCCTTCACCAGCCTAGGGTACCGCAGTGCGATGATCGGAAAGTGGCACGCGGGCATCTATCGCGACGCGTGCCTGCCCTGGAACCGCGGCTTTGCGACCTACTTTGGCTACCTGACCGGCAGCGAGCTTCATTACACCAAGATCAACCGAACGCCGCGAGGCAGCCCCCCGGGAAGTAACAGCTCGACACGGATGTACCCGGACCTTCGCACCGAGGCAGGGCCCGTGCGCTCGTATTGCATCAATCCCCCGCTCGACCCACCCGCGCCGCCCGCGCCGCCTTGTGGCCTGCCCGGCCAGCCGCCGTGCTCGTATACTCAACGCTCGGGCTATCTCCCAGGCGGCCACGACGCCGTCGACTTTCATTACACGACGCTCGATCTCGCAAAGGCGAGCTGCGATGCGCTTGCCAACTGCTCGGCGATCACCTTTGAGGCGGCCGACCCCGCCGACTGCGAGAGCGCTCCGTACTGCAAGATCTTCTTCAAGACCGCCGAGGCGGGCACGAGTGCCAGTGGTGATGGATGGCTCACGTACTTCAAGTATCCGTTGCCGCCGAGCTCCGAGGGAGATCCGAGTTGCTACTCAACACACTTGTTCACGGCGGAGGCGATCCGAGTGATCCAGGGCACGCCCCCTACGAAGCCGCTCTTTCTGTACCTAGCCTTGCAGGACGTGCACGAGCCGTTGGAGGTGCCGGCCAAGTACATCGCGCCCTTTGCCGGTACAATCATGGACGGCGGCCGGCGCACGTACGCAGCGATGGTGTCGGTGGTGGACGAGTGCTTGGCGAATGTCACGGGGGCACTCAAGGCGGCTCGGATGTGGGAGAATACCATCCTCGTCGTCTCGAACGACAATGGCGGCTGGATGGGATACGGCGGGCTGAATACGCCCTACCGAGGGCACAAGACTACGCTGTGGGAAGGTGGCATCCGCGGCATCAGCTTTGTGGTCGCGCCCGGCCGCCTCACTCCCGGCAGCTCTTTTGGTGGGCTATTCCACGTGACTGACTGGCTGCCGACACTCGTCGCCGCTGCCGGAAGCACGGCCGCCAGTCTGGGGCCCACGTTCGCCGGGCTGGACGGCATCAATCAGTGGCACGCGCTTACGGCAGTGCAGCCACCAGTGGGGCGCCGTGACGGGCGCGGGAGGGCGCTCTTGGCGCCTTCGGATGCGGCCGAGTTCCCGCGTACCGAGATCCTACACAACATTGAGGGTGTCGAGGGCAGCGGCGTGGCCGTGGTTCGCGTGGGCGCCTACAAGCTACTGCACCGCATGCAGGCCGCCCGTGGCTTTGATGGGTGGTGTGATCTGTGTAACCACACGGGGGGCTGTTGGATTCCGCCCAACGCCGGACCGTCAAGTCAAGTCAAGTCGAGTCAAGTCAAGTCGAGCGCCGTACCGGGCGCCGGCGTGCCGAATGGCACGACAGTCGCCTTCGGCGGGCAGCTGTGCTGCTTCAGTGCGCCGCCCTCAGACGCCAATGCCACGTCCTCGTGCCCCCCCGCCCTCGCCAACCATTCGGAGCCCCTCCCCGAATTCCTCTTGTTTGACATCGACGCCGATCCGGCTGAGAGGCAGGACCTCTCTCAAGCCCTGCCGGAGGTCGTGCAGCAACTCAAGGGGCGCCTCGACGCGTACAATGCGACCAACGTGCCGTGCTGCATATGCACGGGCTCGGCGCGCACGGAGGAGATGGACCAGCCGCCCGAAGATGGCTACTGGATGTCCTTCCGCGACCAGTCCGACAATCCGGACCCTAACTGCAAGCTCCAGAATCGACCGCCGCCGGGCGGTGCGCAGGCGGAGGAGGCATCGGCTGGTCTGGGCTGAACCGTCTATCAGGAGTGTGCAAAACGGACCACTGGTGTGAATGAGAATGTGAAGCCTCTCAAGTTTTTGCCAAAGCAACCGCTACTCCACTCGCCGCTCTCGCCGCTACCTCCGCACACAGCCAATGCCCAGCTCAAGTCGCGAGCGCGAGGGCGCCTATATGGAGCGTGTCGAGAAGGAGATCTCGGCTTGGATGGAGGGACCTCGTCGCGGTGACCCATTCTCCCAACCGCCCTGGGCTGTCGACCTGCCGCCGCAACCAAAGCCAAAGCCCACTGGCAGCTCAATGCTCTCTGGGGGCTCGCGTGCGTCACGCCGATCGAGCGCATCGGGAGCTTCTAAAGCTGCTGCAGCCGCCGATGGCGACGATGGCGTGCGCAGCGTGCTCTCCGCCGCGGGTGGCCAAGACGGGCTGAGCACCCTCTCGTGGCGCACGCCTTCATCGATCCGCTCGTCGGAGCCGTCCGCGATTGCGCGCAACAAGATTGCCGAGCTCCAGCTGCGCGTCGAGCTCGAGAGGGTCACGCGGCTGCAGCGCGAGATGGAGCTGGAGCAACAGCGCAAGGATGGGCTCATTAAGGATGCGGGCTCGGCGCTCGGAGGTTTGCGCAAATGAACTCAGGGGAGTCAAGGGCTGCCTCGGCCTCGTGATTGGTGCTCAACGTACTGTCGACTGCATGATCGGAGACCTGAGCGCGAGGTATATGTCCCAAGGGTCAGTAGCGGTGTCCCCAGGACCGTTTTCTGTCCCCCGGTTGCATTCGATCACCGCGACACGCGACGTGCGCTATATTTTTGATCAAAATAGCGACATCGATCAAAGCTCCTGCGGAGCTGGGCCAACCTACATTGCTCACTGCGTTCACCGTAATAACTACGGATGAACGCGACTGTGTGATCACTCAGTCGGCCGCGCGGCGGCCGCGCGGCGCCCCCGAGTGCCGAGCCATTCTGACCGGTGCGCACGAAAGCCCTTCTCGCTGGATTGGTAAATACTTGGCGGCAGAGAGCACCAGCGCGGCATGCAAGCTGCTCTCTCGCGCCAACGGCTACGGACCGAGCTCCCCTCGAAGCCGCTGCGGAACCTAATTTGGAAGCGCCGCCTCATCCGAGGACTGTGCCGCCGAGCATCGCCTTGAGCCGATCGAAGAGTAGCTCGCGCCAGCCCTTCTCCATGCGCTCCACCTCCGCGTCGGGCACGCCCGTCTGCTTCAGCTCGAGCGTCGTACCGCCGTCCTTGTCTAGCAGGTCGATCGTCACCTTGGATGAGCATCCCGGCGGCCACGTGTTAAAACGCCACTCCCACACGATCTGTGCCTTGCCTTCGGAGGAGGAGAAGGGCGTGAGGCTCACATTCTTGCCCTCGACGCTGCCGCTGAACATCGAGAAGGTGCCGCCCACCTCCTTGCTCATGCTCGCATCGCTCGCGGTCGCGCCTCGGATGCGGTTCGTGTCGAGCAGTGTCTCAAAGAGGACGGGCGGTGGCAGCACAAAGCTGTACTTGATGGTGATCGCTTTTGTCGCCTTGCTCTCGATGGCGGCGGGGACGTAGCTCGCGTTCACGCGCTCGGCCGCGGGCTTCTTCGTCGATGCGGCCGCGGTGTCCCTGCCCGCCGCGACGCTCTCGCGCAGCTCTTTCACCCACAGCATGCATTGCTCGCGCACGCGCTTGCACCCCTCGGTGCGCATGGCCTCCTTGAGTGGCTTCATGGCGCTCGTCTCGTCGTCGCACACGACCGTCATCTCGAGGTCGTCCCACGTCTCCTCGCTCAGATCGGGGATCTTGATCGAACCCTTGGCCTCCGTGACCACCTTGCCCTCTGCATCCCATACCTCTCCAGACCAATTGAGCTTGATCTCCAGCTCGTACAGCGGAAACTTTTTCTGCTTGCGGCTCTGGACGGTAACCTCGCCATTCATATGGTCAAGCTTGTCGATCGTGCACTTGCCCTTCTTGCTTCCTTCTTCGAAGGCTGAGATGCCCACGAGCAGCTCTCTCAGCCGCTCCTCGGACCACGGCGTGAGGTTCTTCTCCGACCAGTGCCAGCCATTGACGTTCGCTCCGTCATCGCGCTCGCGTACGATCCAGCGCGCGTCGCCTTCGCCAAGCTTGGCCATGTCGCTCAGGCAGGCAGGCGGATCGTCGGCGATGCAGAAGGCAGTCGCTCGCTTCTTCCAGACGAATCCGGAACGCAAGACCGCATTTCCCGCCAGCCGATCGTTGCCCACAAGCTCAGATCACCAACTACACCGGCTTACGTCAAGCGCTCTCGCCATCGCACCTACGCGGAGTGCCCGACACAACGTTTGGAATGGAGACGGAGACCGTACTTGGGGGCTCGGCTCCGGCGGAGCCCGGCTCCTCGTCGGACCCGCGGCGCGAGGCGTGGGGTTCAACCTCGGACGCGCGCCTCCCGACGAGCGCGCGCAAGTCGCCCAGCAGCGCCTACTCCGACCGCTTCATCCCTTCCCGAAGGGGCGTTAACCTGCAGGATTCCTTTGCGCTGCTGCCCGACTCGCAGCCCAAGAAGCGCGACGCGCCGCAGGAGGGGGCCAAGGAGGACAACCTCGACACGTACACGATGCTCCTGCGTTCCGAGTTCCTCGGCAGCGAGTCGAACGGCGCACGCCGCGCCGATGAGCTCGCTCCGACGAGCCCGCAGCGCAACCTCTTCCGGTACCGCGCGCTGCCCAGTTCGCGCGCGGACGAGAACGCGGCGTACGCGCTCTCGCCCGTGGGCTCGGACTCGCAGCGCGTCCTCTGCAGCCCGCGCAAGGCGCCGCGCAAGATCTCGACCGTACCGTACAAGGTGCTCGACGCTCCTGCGCTGCAAGACGACTTCTACCTCAACCTGGTGGACTGGTCGTCGCTGAACGTGCTCGCGGTCGGGCTGGGCACGTGCGTGTACCTGTGGTCTGCGTGCACCTCGAAGGTCACCAAGCTCTGCGATCTCGGACCGGAGGATTCGGTCACCTCGGTCAACTGGACGCAGCGGGGCACTCACCTAGCTGTGGGGACGAGCGTGGGGGAAGTCCAAATTTGGGACGCGGCCAAATGCCAGACGACGCGCACTATGAGCGGCCATCAGGCGCGCGTGGGCACGCTCTGCTGGTCGGGCCACATGCTCTCCTCGGGCAGTCGCGACCGTCTCATTCTGCAGCGCGACGTGCGCGTGGCAGACCACTTCACCTCGAAACTCTCCGGGCACAAGCAGGAGGTGCAATTTCAGATGGGTCCCCTGGATGGCCTCCCTGATGGCCTCCCTGATGACCTCCCTGACGGCCTCCCTCATCAGGTCTGCGGACTCAAGTGGTCCTTCGACGGCCAACAGCTCGCCTCGGGCGGCAACGACAACAAGCTCTACGTGTGGTCGCCGCACTCAACCTCGCCGCTGCTTCGATTCAACGAGCATACGGCGGCGGTCAAGGCCATCTCATGGTCGCCGCATCAGAATGGGTTGTTGGCCTCGGGCGGCGGCACGGCCGACAGGTGCATACGGTTCTGGAATACGCAGACGGCCTCGCCTCTCAACAGCATCGACACGGGATCGCAGGTGTGCGATGGTGCACGGCACTCACAGCCTCGCTCAGCATGCATGTGCTCACCACGGCGCCTTGTCCCCTCCCCACAGGTGTGCGATCGTCGAGTGCCGCTCCTTGCCGCTCAGCTCCTTGATTGCCTCTAAATGCCTCTAATTGCTGCTCCTTACCGCTCCTTGCCGCTCCGCTCCTGCCGCCCATTGCTGCTCATTGCCGCTCCTTGCCTTGTAGGTTTGTAATCTGTGCTGGTCGAAGAACATCAACGAGCTCGTCTCGACACACGGCTACTCTCAGAATCAGATCGTCGTGTGGCGCTACTCTTCGATGTCCAAGGTGCATCTCCTGATGGCCTCCCTTATGGCCTCCCTGGTTACTCTTCGATGACCAAGGGGCCTCTCCTGATGGCCTCCCTAATGGCCTCCCTGATGGCCATGCTCACACTCGGGATCCCCTGCCTTGCATGCACACGCTCACAACGACGCCCGTGCCCCTCGTCGCAGGTGGCCACGCTCACGGGGCATACCCTACGCGTACTCTACCTGGCGATGTCACCTGATGGGCAGACGATCGTCACCGGCGCAGGCGACGAAACTCTGCGCTTTTGGAATGTCTTCCCTGGCCCGAAGACCAAGGGAGACGCCTCCGACTCTTCCTCGATGCTCGATTTCCAAGGGCGCACCTCCATCCGCTAACCCGGCCGCGCAGCCATCCGCCATCGAGCGGTGGCGGCCCGATCGGGGGAAGAAAAGTGCTCGGAGAGAGTGCAGAGGTGTTCTCAGAAGGCTCGACAGGATTGCTGAGGAGGCATTATTCTGAGTAGCTGAGGAGCCCTGAGGAGCCGGACGGTCAGGTGAGTTGTGCATGTATTTACATTTGAGCGTCGTGTTGGACGCTCGACATGGCGCGTTGCTGACTTTTTTCCCCCGAGCGGCGGCGCTTCAGCCCGCACTTACAAGCGTTCGTGGCAGAGCAGCTGAGCTCATCACCCATGCTGGGTTCCTTGAGAGCCATCGGCGGCAAATCCAAGTACGAGAAGGTGACCACTTTGGACGAGCCCATGGGAGTGTTTGCTATTGAAGAGGACGATGACATCGAGAGGATTTCGCAGCTTCACCGTGATCTTGTGACGCAGGCGCAGGCTGAGCTCCAGGAATCCGAGGAGAGAGTCGGTCAGTTGCTATCCGAGCGCCAGTCGCATGCACGAGCTGTGCACGCCATACTCAAAGAGCCGACACCCACGGCATCAGGACCACGGCGAAGATACTGCTGCGGCAAAACGTGCGTGATATTGTAGTTTTCGGTGCTTTTTGGATAGCGGCGGTGCAGCATGCGACTCGAGCTGTATGTTGGCAGCGTGTGATAGCATGGCGGGATCTCTCATCACTGGGTTCTGGTCTTCCGGGTGCTCTCGCATGTGGGGCACATGTGACCTTCACCTTGGTATCCGCGATCCGCTCGGGCCGCGTGCGCGGTTGGCGTACCCCTCATCGATGGCTACCCGCGCTAGTACGGACAACGAAATGTAAGCAACTGCCTGCGTGGTGCGGAGTGGCCGAATGCGACACTTTCTCTCACGCTGGATGTCCGGTCTTTTTATACTACGAAATCTCTCACCACGACGGATGGCCGCTCTGCGCCCGCGGTGTGGCCCAGAGCGGCGGATTGAGCGGCGATGGCGGAGCGCGCGGAGGCTCGCTCAAGATGGCGCCACCTCCACCTCCTGATCCACCTCTGGAGCCCAGCCGCGCCCCGGGCGAATCGAGCGCCGTGCTGGGCGCGCTCGGCGAGCGAGCGAGCGAATCCCATGGGGCCGAACCGCTCATCTCGGCGCTCCGCGGCACCGCCGCTGCGAGCGGCGGGGGTCCCCGTGCAAAGGCCAGTAGCTCGTCGATCCGGCCTCGAAGAGCAAGGAGCGCTTCTTGCACCTCCTCGGTCACCTGACGATGCGCCTCGTTGATCGACTCGACGCCAGCTTCGTATGGGCCGTCTCGCGCGCCCGCGACGGCGCCGCCATGGTAGACGTCGAGAGGCGCGGCGCCGACGCTCATGGCCACCTCAAGATCAAGCATTCGCCTTGTGAGGAGCTCGGATCGCTGAGCCGCGGCCTCGAGCCTCCCCGCGGCCGCGGCGGTCGCGCGTGGCAGCATGGAGCGGATCATGCTCAGGCTCTGATGCTGGCTGTCAATCGACTCCCGCGCGCGGGTGAGGCGCTCGGGCAGCTGCTCGCTCATTCCCCACACGCGCACGCTCGCGTCCGCCCCGAAACTCCACACCAGGGCGACCGCGCCGTGTCGGGCACCGGGGGAGGCGAGCCCGCCCGTGCCCAACACGGCGCTCACCACACCGGGGGAGGCGAGCCCTCCGACGCAGCCCAAGTGCGCGCCCTCGAAGCGCGCGAGCGGCGCTGTCGAGGTGCCGTCGTAGATGGTGAGCCCGCCGCTCGTGTCGCCCACCCAGACACTGCCGGTGGCGGTCGCGGTGATGCAGCTCGTGGGTGCAGCGGCGCCAGCGGGCAGGATCGTGCGCAGCGCCGCGTGGCTGCTCGCATGGTACACCCGGAGTGTACCCAGAGTGTCCGCGGCCCACACGCGCGCCGCGGCTGCTGACAGCTGTGTGGCGAGCACCCGAATCGGCGCGCCGAAGTCGTCGAGACTGGCGACGTGCGCGAAGCCGCTCGCCTCGCTCGCAGACCAAATATGGATCACGTGGTCATCCCCGCCGCTCCACACCTCGTGCACTCCAGAAGCGCCGGCGGCGCTGGCGGCGGGCGCGGCGAAGGCGGCGAGGGAATGGACTGGACACGTGTGGGCGCGCATCGTACGCAGCGGAGCCAAGCTGAGCGACCACGCGCGTATGAGGAAGTCGCTGCCCGCCGAGAAGACGGTCGCCGCCGTGGACGAAACGCACGCCTCGGCCAATGCATGCACAGTCGAGCTGTGCGCGCGCACCTCGTGCAGCGCCTGGCCGCCACGTCGGGAGACGCGCACGAGGCCGTCGAAGCTGCCGCTCCAGAGGTGGCCGTCGGGACGTGGCGAGCAGGCAGCTGATCGCGTGGCCGCCGGCGCCGGAGAGTGTGCGCGACACGCGGCCCGAGCGCGGCTCACGCGCACTCAGCCGGCCAGCGTGCTGCGTGCTCGCATGGCTAGCGTATTGTGCGCGCAGTGGCGCCTCGGCGAGATAGATGAGGCGCTCGTCTGCGCAAATGGCGCGCACCGGCAGCGCATCGAGGCGCAGGATGCACTGCGCGAGCCCCTCCGAGGCTCGCGGCGGATGACTGACAACAGGCCAGGCCGAGGGCGTCGGCCGCGGAAAAGGCGCAGTAGGAGAGCGAGGCGTCGACACTCGGTTCGTTGGCGGATTGCTCTGACGGCGTCGCGAAGGCATGTCCTGCTTACGGGGTGAGGAAGGCGTGCCCTGGCTGCGGGGTGAGGGTGCTGCGAACCCCAAGCGCGTCGGTAGCGTCTGTGCCGATGCAACGACGGTCGCCATGTTTCTAAAAAATCTTCAAGGGGAATTCACACCATTTGAATTCACTGATGGTTCGACACCAAGACACAATCACATTCCCGAAGGCTACCGTACATCGTCGACGTGTAGGTCCACGCGTTCACACAAAGGTGGGTCCAGCGGGCTCTGGGAAAAGAGGACGGCGGGCCCCGAGTCGCGAGTGGCGCAGGCAGGCGTGCGTGTGCCGCTTTCTAGGGGTTGTAAGACCACGACCCCTGCGCAAGCTTTTTCTTTCGCCGCCGCCGCCGCCGCCGCCGTCGCCGCCGTCGCCGCCGCCTACATTCAGCCATGGAACTGAGCGCGTACGAATCGGAGCGTCTCCGCAACATTTTGGCTAACGAGCGTAAGCTTGCCGAGCTTGGTCCGCTCGGAGCATCCGAGGCATTCCATCAGCCACGAAGCCATCGTCCTGCGCAGCGGTCTCCTCGCTCCACAGAGCCCGTTCTTCCTGTGCGCAATTCTTCAAGATCCACAAAAGGTTACATGCCGCCACGGCTGGCGGCTTTGATAGAGGCTGGCGAACAAGCTAAAAAGGACGGAAAGCAGCCGCTCCCAAACCGTCCAAAACTCCCAGCGAAAGTTCACAAGCTGCCCAGGACAAGTCACAAGCTGCCCAGGACATCTGCTCCGTTCAAGGGCGCTGGCGTTGCTCTTGCGCTCGACATCGGCCATGGACGTGTCTTTGCGCGTCTCTCTGTGCGCACCCCTGCAGTCGGCATTCCTGCATCTCGCTCGCGTCGCTCCTCCGTTGCTAGCATGACAGCCGAAGAAGCAATCGCGGCGGCCGCTTCTGAAGGGCTCGAGCTCATTCGAGCTCCCGAAGGAAAAGGCATGGGCAGAGGCTCGGGTAGCCTGACCGGATACAAGTGCGTCATATTCATGAATAACGCGGCGGCCAAGCCTTACCGAGTGCAAGTGTGGCGTGGCGGCATGACTCGGGTGGTCGGATGTTTCGCCACGGCCGAAGAGGGTGCGCTCGCCTACGCAAGGTTCCTCAAATGTGAGGAGAAGGGCACTGCAGAGTTCAGTTGGGCCCTGCAGAGTTCAGGTGACGCCGGCTCGTCTGGGCTCCATGCCATCGCTGCGCCTCCGCCTGCTCCTCCCTCTGTGTTTCAGGGCGAGGCCAGCTCGTCTGGGCTCCACGCCATCGCTGTGCCTCCGCCTGCTCCTCCCTCTGTGTTTCAGGGCGAGGCCAGCTCGTCTGGGCTCCATGCCATCGCTGCGCCTCCGCCTGCTCCCACTACGTATCAGGGTGAAGGAGACTGGCCAGCCGAAGGCAGCCGTGTCGAGGTGCGCATTCTGGAAGCCGGGCTCGAAGGCAGCCGTTTTGAAGGGCACGTGGTGCGAGTGGTGCGAACGTCAGGGTCGGCGGAGCAGCAGCAGGTACAGATGCTTGTACGGTACATGGAGCTGCTGGCAGAGGACAGTGACGGTGCATTGCTGGAGGAATGGGTGCCACTCAGCCGCTGCCGCCCTGCACCCCCACCGCCGCCAGCCAACTTTGTGGAGCGCTTTGTGCCGGGTGACCGTTGCGACCTCTGGTTCGAAGATGCTTGGTGGGATGCCGAATTCGTCAGCCGCGGTTCGGTGCGTGGGCTGTTTCGCGTGCGATCGGTGCAATATGACGTGTTTCACGAGGTAGAGGAAGCGAGGCTGCGCCCGGCGTGGATCTTTGCCGACGACAATCGCAATGGCGCGGCAGACGAAGGGGGGGATGGCGGCCGCCTATGTTACGACTCCAAGCATGCACAAAAGAGAGCCCGGTTGGCATGAAAGTTACGATTAACTCTCGTCATACGTGTTACGTCTACCGGTAACATAGATTGTCGTCGATCGGATGGTGGGGCGGTTAGGGTCCGGGTCGAGGCGGAGTGAAAACTAAAAGTCATTGGGCGTCGTCTTAGTCTTATGGTGGGTTCTAGCGCTTGCGCTAGATTGGTTGTCTTCCAGAGCGAACAACGTTAAGGGCGGCAGGCGCAACACCTCGACCCGTACT
>JWZX01002381.1:0-12660 GCA_001275005.1 Chrysochromulina tobinii | reverse complement strand
GGCGCCCGCCACGCTGATCGCCGCATCGGCCGCCTCCTCTGCCTCGGCCGTCGCCTCCACGGCCGCCGACGCCTCCTCCGCCTCCACGGCCGCCGCCTCCGCCACCGTCGCCTCAGCCGCCGTCGCCTCCTCCTCTGCCGCCGCCGTCGCCTCCGCCGCCTCCGCCGCCGCCTCCGCCGCCGCCTCCGCCGCCGCCTCCGCCGCCGTCGCCTCCGCCGCCGTCGCCTCCGCCGCCGCCGCCGTCCTCGACTCCTCCGCCGCCGTCGCCTCCGCCGCCGTCGCCTCCTCCACCGCCGCCGTCACTGCCGCCGCCGCCGCCGCCTCTGCCGTCACCTCTGTCGCCTCTGCCGTCACCTCTGTCGCTCCCGGTCGCATCTTGGGCCCTTTCACAGGCCCTTTCACAGACGCCGCACGTGCGGCGCGTGCGGCGCGCTCGGATGCCGCGTATGCTGCCGCCGCCTGCCTCTGCGCGTGCTGCCCTGCCTCGATCGCCGCCGCTTCCTCCTCCTCAATACGCTGCGCCTCGGCCTCGATCTCCCGCGTGCTCTCGCGGACGGCAGCGATCTGAGCGCGCAGCGAGGCGGGCGTCTCCGCAGCATGCACGTGCACGTGCACGTACACATTTTGCCGCCCCTCCTCGAGATCCGCCGCGCTCGCCTCCGTCTCGATGAAGGCCATCGAGATGCCCGCAGCGGCGGCCATGCAGCTGCCGCTGCGGGCCATACGGCCGGCGCCGCCGCTGCCGTGGGCTCCGCCGAAGGAGTCGGCGTCGCCAAACAAGGTCGCGGCCGTCGTGGCCTCATCCCACGGCCGCTTGCGCACGGCGAAGCCACGCGGCGAGGCCGTGGGCACCTCTGAGGCTGGCGGCCGGATGGTGCCCTCGTTCCATGACGTCGCCTCGGGAATCATGTGTGATCCGGACCCGTCCTCGAGGCTGCGGCCGCCCATGGAGCCACCTATCGAGGCACGGGCACTGGCGAGGGCCAGCAGCGTGAGACTCACGACGATCCGTAGCAGTCGCGGCATCTCGCGGCAGGAAATGATGACACGGCTCACGGCTACCCCGCCAATGAGTTTCGTGAGCAAGTGTGAACAGCCTGAAATGTTCAGCGAGGCCTCGACACTTTCCGAGACCTGTTTTCGGAGAAGTTTTTCGGTGTCATCAAGGAGATCAACACGCCTTCAGAGGATGCCTCGTCGCTCAATGCTCCTGACTTGCTGGTGCCTGCTGGACACCACTCAATCGCTGCGTTCATCTGCCGTGACCCCACTGCGTCCGCGGCAGTCCAACTCCGCGACGCTTTTGATGCGCTACGACCCCAGTTGGGTCAGCGGAGACGACCAAAGAGATAGCCGTGGAGGCGGTCGAGGCCGTGGTTCAGGCGGCGGCAGCAGCTACGGCCGAGGAAGAGGCGGCGATGACAGCCGTGGTGCATTCGGAGGCTACAATCGCGGTGCAACCGGCGGCTACGGCCGAGGAAGAGGAGGCGATTACGGCCGTCCGGGCGGCGACAATGGCCGTGGAGGACGCGGCAATGACGACCGTGGTGCAGTTGGCGACTACGGCCGAGGCCGAGGGGGCGGCCCTGCCCGTGGCAGGGGCAGTGGCTACGCCCGCGCGGAGAACGACGGCGGGCGCGTCGACGAGGTACTGGTCGAGCAGTTGCTGAGCGAGCGGGAGTCCATGCGCCGAGAGCGTCGGTTTGAAGAGGCAGATGAGATCCGCGACGAGATTGTGCAGCTGGGCGTCCAGATCTGGGATCGGGATCGCTTGTGGTCGACGAGTGGGGCTCCGCCGCCGCGCAACGAGTACAATGAGGCAGACTCATCTGCGCGGCGCAACAACTTTTATCGCGATACGCAGCGGAGTGCGGCACGCTCGGTGCGCGCACAGCCGTCGTACGAGGAGCGCGTGCCATACTCCCGCGACGGCCGCCCTCGTACGAAGTCGACTGCCCGCCAGCTCAACGAGAACGGGCATGACTACACGCGCTCACCGACGGACGTAAGCACGGGCTTGAAGGAGGGGTCCGCGTCGCTGGAGGCGGTGCACGAGCTGCTACGTGAACGGCTCGAGGCGAAGCTCGCCAAGGACTTTGACGAAGCCGACGCGCTTCTCGCGCAGCTCGAGCGAGATCACGGTGTCACCGTCAACGACGGTATACGCAACACGATTAGAATGATGCGTCTGTGAGTGCCTCTGATGGCCTCTCTGATGGCCTCTGATTGCCTTTGATTGCCTCCCTCATCAGGTACCAAGGAGTGGCGAGCGGACGGTCTGTCCTTTGCGCGTCGGTGGGTGCGCGCCGGCCCGGCGAAGGCGGCGGTGGACGAGGCGGCGGTCCTCAGCCTGATCGATGAGCGCACCGCCGCGCGTAAGGAGCAAAATTACCGGCGGGCGGACGCGTTGCTCTCGGAGCTTCTTGAGGTGCATGGCGTCGTACTGGTCGACAGCGAGTACACGTGGCGCGTCGTGGGGAGCGCTCACGACGGCGCGTATGGCGAAGGCGGCGGGTACGGCCGCCGAGCGCAGCCCGATGCTGACGCCGGCCACGACTATATGCGCGAGCCGGGTGACGTGGCGCCCATCGCGCCGGAGACCGAAGCACAGATTCATCGGCTGCTCGCCACGAGGCTCGCCAAGAAGAAGGCGCGCGAGTTCGGCGAGGCGGACGTGCTGCAGGAAGAGCTCTGGCAGCTCGGTGTCGAGGTGGACGATCGCGCGCGCTCGTGGTACTACGTGCTGCCCGGATCCAAGGGAAAGGCGGCACCAGGGGCCGTTTCAGGGGCCGCGGACTTGGACGGACCGAGGCCGAACGGGGCGGAGAAAGAGTGGGGCGCGTGGTGAGAAGCCGAAAGCTGGCAGCAGCATGCTGTCGGGTTGGCTCAGGTAACGACGCACCGCCCGTATTCGATACCTATATATTGTTCTATTAAATATGGGAGCCGATCGGACCGCGTCGGGCGTAGTCGGGCGTCGCGTGGCGTTTTCCTCCACGATAGCTCTCTCCACCGCTGTACCGCCGGCGACCCTTCGGCAAGCATGCCCTTCGGCCGTGTGCCGACGCGGCGCACGGTCGCGGCAGGGAGCGCTGCTTCTAGTACAAATTCGACCCGCCCGGCCCACCGCACGTGCACCACGTAAGCGGCCGCCCCGGATCGGATCGCGCGCCGGTCGCGTGCGATCCGCGATAAAACTGAACATGCCGGGGATCGTGCTTCCTCTCCGCTCTCGACCGCGCCATTTTCCTCACACCGCCTCCATGTCAGCTAGCCCGCCAACATCCGATCGCTCATCGCATCGGAAGTCTCAAGCTCGATGCTCCGCAGGATACGCGCTCCTAATGAGCGCCCCAATCCCAAAGCCTGTGAGGCCGAAGGCTCTGCGGCAGCTCAACGTCGAGGCTCGTCGGAACCGGCACAGGCCGCTGCTGGCGGCAGGTGTAGCCATTCACGGGCAGCACGCCCGTGCGTAAGTACTCGATCACGAGCTCGGTGCACTCGCCCGTGCCGATGCGGTCCGTGTTCGCGGGGTCTGTGGGGAAGTCGAGGCAGTGGCCGACCCCCTGGTAGGTGAGCATGCTGCTTCGAGGGAAGGCCGCCGCCATCGTCTGCGAGCGGTAGTAGCTCGTCGCCTGGTCGAACAAGTTGCCAAGGACCAGCGGCGCCACACTAGCGGACCCAAATGGAGCGACGGGTGTGGGCAGGGCACGCCACGTGGCCACGGACGAAATGTAACCGAGCATGTGGCCTGTCACGTCGCTGCCATGGAGCAGCTTCGTCGAGCGCCAGAGCTGTACGCCGCGGGGGACGCTCAGCCGCCCGGCCACGTCAAGTCCAAACACGCCCGTGCCCATGATAGGGTCGGTATCCACGCCCACCATCACGTCGTCGATGCATCGGCCGTACAGGCGCCAGGTGATGCTGCTCCGCACTCGGCACATTCGATCGAGGACGCGTACGATACCGATCTCTTGCCTGCGCGCATCCGCGTCGGCGAGCAGTGCGACCGTGCGCACACCCTCCATCCAGCCGTTGCCACGGCCCCTCGCCATCTCGTGCATGTAGCCTACCACGAGGCCGCTATTCAGCGCCAGCCGTGCGCCGTTCGCGCACGGAGGGCTGAGGAGCTGCTTGCTGTGCAGCGCAGCGAGCACGGACCTATACGCTGCAAACGGGTCCTTGAGCACGCAGGCCGGCTGCTGACGGCAGTTTTCGAGCATCCGATCGATCACCACCGCGACCGTGTTGCCCCAAATAGCGCCCCACCATTCGAGGTTGGGCATGGGCACCGCATTGCCATCAAGCACGATCTTGCTCACTCTCTCAGGGAATGCGCTCGCGTACACAGCGGCCACTGCGGTGCCATACGACGCGCCGTAGAAGCTCCACTGCGTCTCTCCCAGAGCCCGTCGGAGCAGCTCCAAATCATATGCCAGCGCCTGCGTGCCCATGTGCTCCAGAAAATGGTACGTCTTGCCGGTGGGACCGGTCAGCTGCCAGTACGACGCGTTGTAGCACCGGTCGGCGGTCTCTTGCGCCGTCGTCCACACGCGAAGGACGTCGCTCTCGTTTCCCGTGTCGATGTCCTTCCACATGTACCCTGCCGGCGCCCCTTCGACGTACGCGCATGGGCAGCTGTGGCTGATCTCTGCGATAGTGGGCGCCTCCGCTACCACCTCCGACATCTCCGATCTTGGGGGCAGAGTCGGCTCGGATCCAGTGATGGCGCTGCAAGTCGCGCCGGGTGTATTGGGCGAGGCGCCGCGCTGCGTGATGCCGACGACGTCAAACCCGAGAGCCCGGGCCGTCCCATTCGGCGTGTGCTCCACCACATAGTTCGACGCGAGCCAGGTGCCACATGAGGCGCCTGAGCCGGGCCCGCCGCAGTGACCGAGAATGACCCCATGCGACGCGCGGCCCTCCATGGAGACGTCTGTCGAACCGGCGGCGGCAAAGCGGCGAAGCACCACTTGCAGTGTCAAGCGTGGCGACTCGTCGTCGCCATGCACGAGAGGCACCGTCAGTTCGCCAACGGCCTCAACGTACCAGGGTCCTGACGGAGTGATGTTCTTCGGCTGGCTGAAATTGGTCCACCGCAAGAACTTTGGATTCGGCGCCAATGGCGAGTACGGGAGCGCGTGCGCGTCTCGTGGCGGATATGCCGCTCGCAGGTCTATGGAAAAGCCGCCGTCCGTCTGTGACTGGTGAGCACGCACCGGCCAGTGTCCGCTATGATACGCTAAGCTGAACGTGAGCAGTGTGGCCACCGACAAGCATGCTATCAAGCGTGGCCACAAGCGCGGCGTGCGCTGCTCACGCCGCTCCGGGAGCGGCAAGTAATCGAAGAAATCGTCGGCCTTCATGTACGACCGACGAAATGACGAAACAGTTGGCAACTCAACAACCGCGACTGCACGTGGGCACGAGGTGTTGTGTTACATGTAATGTTAAAGATAGACTGTCGTCTCGTAGACGCTCATGTAGCGTCAAGCTTACTTGGTGGTTCGACTAATCTGCTGCTTTCTTCTTGCTTACTTGTTTCGTGTCACGTGTGCTACGAGACAGAGTAAAATCCTGGAAACGTGACGATCGTCCCGGTGACAAGTTTTCAAAAATGACGAAACGTGCCTCGTTCACAAAGTGGACAGCGCGAGTGCCTCTGTATTGTACGGGGCGCGCGGTCGTTCTGACGGACGTGGCCACGGCCGGGCAGCGGGTCAGTTTCGTCGCCAGCGCTGAGCAGCTGCACGCCAGCACCCATGGAGAAGTACCAGAAGATCGAGAAGATTGGCGAGGGCACCTATGGCGTCGTCTACAAGGCGAGGAACCGGCTGACGGGTGGTCATGTTGCCCTCAAGAAGATCCGGTTAGAGGCAGAGGATGAGGGCATCCCGAGTACGGCGATTCGCGAGATCAGCATCCTAAAAGAGTTGCAGCACCCCAACATCGTCAGGTACGCACCTGCCTGATGGGCGCTCGCGGCGCTGGCAGCCGCTGGACTCCTCGGAGGCTCTCTGCGTGCGCCTGGCTCGACTGCGTCTGAGGCGCCGCGCGCGTCTCGTGTCTGCGCCCACAGGCTTCACGACGTGATCCACACGGAGAAGAAGCTGACGCTCGTCTTCGAGTTCTGCGATGAGGACTTGAAGAAGCATTTGGACGCCGCGACGGACGGCATGTCAGAGCTATCGATCAAGTCCAACTTGTTTCAGCTGCTCGCGGGGGTGGCGTTCTGCCACGACAGGCGAGTGCTGCACCGCGACCTAAAACCGCAGAATTTGCTCGTGAATAAGGACGGCGAGCTCAAGCTTGCCGACTTTGGGCTCGCGCGTGCCTTCGGGATCCCGGTTCGCTCGTACACGCACGAGGTGGTGACCCTCTGGTACCGCGCCCCCGACGTGCTCATGGGCTCACGCAAGTACTCGACGCCTGTGGACATCTGGAGCGTCGGGTGCATCTTCGGCGAGATGTCCTCGGGCCGGCCGCTCTTCCCCGGCACCTCGGACCAGGATCAGCTGCTGCGTATCTTTAAGGTCCGTTGGCGAGGACATCGAGCCCGAGGACATTGAGGCCTCGCCCTAGCCCTCGCCCTCTCTCTCGGAGAGACCGCATTCCTGGCTGCCTCTGAGTGCGTCCCCTGCATGCCTCGCTGAGTGCCGCCGAGCGCCTCCCTCATCAGATCCTCGGCACTCCCAACGAGGTCGAGTGGCCCACTGTGGTCGAGCTACCCGAATTCAAGGCCGAATGGGGCCAAAACCCCCAGCCGAGGCTCTCTCTCGATGTCCTCTGCCCAAAGCTCGATGCGAGCGGCCTCGCCTTGATAACAGAGATGCTGCAATACGACCCCGCCAAGCGGATAACCGCCAAAAACGCGCTCAAGCATCCGTACTTTGACGATCTGCCGCCGGAGATCAAGACGCGCTCGGGCATCGCTGTCTAGGGGAGCGACGCTCTCGCCCGAGGAGGTGGAGGGCACGCAGCACGTGGCTCTGGCGAGCATACGCACGACGCCGACGGCAGGGCAGTCTCCTTGGACCACCATGAATTCGCCCATACGTACCTTTACAGCCGAGCCACCCCCTGCACAAAAGCGAGGTCTTAGAGAGCTGAAAATCGTGTGGAAGATCCAGATTATGTTTACGCGTGTGTTTCTTCCTGGATCCTGGAAGGGCACACTGAGACCCAAAATCTGCATGCACGGATGGGTTTCCGTGCTGTGAGTTTCCCTACCAACGGCAATCTTTTTGGAAACTGGAGAGAATTTGTGCGTCGAGTCGCTCTTGAGTCCGATTGCGTATGCCCGCGCATCCGCTCTTGTCGACGCTGCTCCACGCGTTCCCACGCGACGGTCGGCCGCAGCAGCTGCTCGAGATACACATCTGGGAATACAAGACTGGGCAGCTTGCAAAGCGTTTCGGGAGGCAGCGCGTCCGGCCGGTGCTGCATCCGCGTCCGCTGTCGAGTGGGCCTGAATCGGGGCTCGTCAACCAGCTCTTCGCGCTCGTTGGCTATGCTCTTTGCGCTCATCTCTTTGATGCGACGCTCGTTTTGCCCGATTTTGAATCGCACGATCACCATGGCACGCAGCTCCCGTTTGCAACGCTCTTCGAGGTGGAGCCCTTGATCGAGGCCCTCCGAGCCGCCAACGTGAGTGCGATCACGAGGGACTCGTATGGGCAGATGCGTGCGGCTTCAAATGCCGCGAGGGGGCGCAACAGGCGCGCTTCTGCGAACGCGACCGTTGCCACGAGCACTGGCACCAGCACGTCCGGCATCGGCACCACTGTGGTGCGGTGTGGATGGTCATGCAGAAACGTGACCGGTAGTGCGGGCGCGGCTATGGTTGTGAACGTGCTGCAGGGCGACGCGCTCCTCGGGTGGCGGGCGTACAAGGCGTTGCAGCGAATCCTCTTCCTAAGAGCCAATGTCAGCGCTCCGGAGGCGGCGCGGCTGAGGGCCCTCGAGGCGAGCGTGTACCGGGGCCTGCAGGTCGCCCGGGCGGTGCGAGAGAGCGTCCGCCAAGCTGAGCGGACGCTCCACCTCCGGCCCAGCACACGCGTCGGCGGGCTGGTGCCAGCCAGCAGCAGCAATCGCGGCGGCGGCAGCAGCAGCGGCAGCAACAGCACAAGCGGCAGCACCGGAAGCACCGGAAGTTGGGGGAGCAGGAGCAAGTACAGCAGCAGCAGTAGCAGCAAAGGTATCGGCGGTGCAGGTGACAGGGTCGTTAGCCGCGGGCCCCAGGACGACGGCCCTGACGACGCCCCAAGTACCGATGAAGAGCTTCAGCACCCCGAGCTGCCGGCATATGGGTGCATGCATGCACGCATCGAGGCGGATATGATCAAATCGCAGGCCTTCAACTACGCCGGACGGCCTCCACGGCTCGACGATTACCTGCCGCCTCTCGCGCCCGTCGCTCTGCGCGCGACGCCGATGGTCTTCGTTGCGGTTGGCACAGACATCAGTGCCGCAGATGACGAGAGGCTCTTGCGTCGAGCGCCGTGGGGCGCGTTGCTTGTGCGCACGGGGCGAGAGGCCAAATCACGCGCCCAGGGCACAGGGGACCCTCAGCGAGACTCGTCCTCCTCATACACACGCGACGCTCTCATCGACTTGGAGCTCTGCCGTCGCGCGCGATGGTTTGCGGGATGGCCGGGCTCCACGTTTGCACGGCTGCTCGGCGCCTTCCAATTCTTGGACCATCGGCGGGGCTGGTGGCGCGTGTGCCCGCGTGCAGGCGTGCGAGGTGCAGCACACAGTGCAGCGCGGCCGGTCGGCAACTCAACGGGCGAAGACGTCGGAAGCCAAGCGATCTCGTTCTTTCGGCCGTCGGAGGCGACGTTCATGGGACAGCATGATTGGTGTATCGCGGCCCAGCGGAGGCAGGGTATGCAGTTCATGGATGGCAGCCTGACCAAGTGACCATGCTGCCAGCTAGTACTTGAAGTGTTGAACATGTCTCATGTGGACGCTACGACCCGCGTGTGTATTCCTCCAATTTCCTTGCCGTTTTTTGCTCTTGGAAAAACGACGCACGCGGTCAGTGTAACGGCAAACGGGGGACCGCCCCCCGGCGGGAGCGCCACCCCGGCGCGGGATCGAGGCGCGGGACGCCCGTAGTACATGATTCCTTTCACAGTTCAGCATTCACGTCCGCGTCGCGTGGCTATGGCGTTGACCTCAGTCGCGCTGCGGCTGCTGCAACGGTCGTCCCGAGGCGGGCTCTTGCTCCGGCGGCGCGGCCTCTCCGCCGCTTCGGCAGCACCGGCCTCCTCGATCACGAGCGTGCTCGAGAAGTACGGGCTGCCGCCGACGGCCGCCGCGCCATCTGCCAACGCAGCCGCCGTCGAGCGGCAGTTGTGCTTCCTCAAGGTGCTTGGCGTGCCTAATTTGGCCAGCGCCGTGCAGCGAGACCCGCAGCTGCTCGAGCGGGACCCGCGTGCCTCCGCGCCGCACATCGACTACCTGCTCTCGCTCGGCATCGCAGACATCGGGCCGATCGTCGGCCGGTGCCCGCAGGTGCTCAGCTGCGACGTGAACGACGACCTGCACCGCAAGGTGGCGATCCTGCGCGCGCTCGGCGTGCGCCAGACGGGCCGTTTCGTCGAGAACTGCCCCCGCTTTGCGATCCTCGACGTCGAGGCCGACATGCGCCCGTCGATTGAGTACCTGCGCTCGATCGAGGGCCTGGACCTCGGCAAAGTGCTCAACGAGCTGCCGAATGCAGTCTTCGGCGCTGGGCGGAAGGCGCGCCTCGAGGCGACGGTGAATTACCTGGTGGAAGAGTGCGCGGTCCCGCGCCACCGGCTCGCCAAGATGCTCGCGCGCTGGCCCGCGCTGCTCGCGCGCGACCTCGAGGCCGACCTGAAGCCCAAGGTAGCGTGGCTCAAGTCGGTTGGCCTGACGAGCGTGGAGCACGTGATCGAGCGCAACCCGCGGGTGCTGGGGAGCTCGCTGCCGACGCTGCAGGCGAAGCATGCCTTCCTCACAACCGTGTGGAAGCGCTCAGTGTCTGAGCTAGAAGTCTTCCCACAGTCGCTCACCTATTCGCTCGCGTACCTGCGCAAGAGGCACGGCTTCCTCAAGCTGCATGGGCGCGAAGGCAAGGGCAGGCTGCATCGGCTTCTGCGCACGGCGGACGTGCTCTTCGCCAAGAAGCTCGCAGGGGGTCGGACAGCGGAGGAGTACCAGGCCTTCCAACCGCCCGAGGAGCTGGCCGAGGATGCCGCCGCCGCCGCCGCCGCCGCTGCCGCCGCCGTCGACGCGGGCGACGTGGACGACGGTTCTGCCACCGAGGCAGGCGTGCCCAGCGAGTCCGCAGCCGGCGTCGCCCTCGCCTCCGCTCGTCCCCTTAAGTCCGCGCAGCCGGATGGGCTTGGCGGATGGTTTGGCGCCGAGATGAGCGCCATCGACAAGTTCACGCGCCGCCATGTGGAGATGGCGCGGCGCGACGCGGAGAAGGTCCAGGCCATCGAACGCACGCGCGCGGCGGTGCAGGAATTCTACGCCAAGCCTGATGGCGCTGCTGCTGCTCCTGCTCGAGCTGCCGCCGCGCCGCCGCCGCCGCCCATGGCCACCGCGGAAGGTGATGCGCCCACCGTGGCGCCCGCCGCGTAAGAGAAGACGGCCACTCCCCAGGCCTGTGCACTAATGTGAGAAACTTTTAGAGATACTTCACAGCCTCTTCACGGAGGAGTTCACGGCGAGCGAAATTTCGTTCTCGTATCTCGAGCAAATAATAATGCCGAATCGCGAATGCGTGTAAGGAAAAGTGCAACCGCACTGTGGTGTGAACATGGGGAAAACATGGGGGCACTTGCAGAGGCAAGTGCGAGTGACGAGGCCGCTAACAACGCAGGCCGTGTCTCTCCCAAACTTGTAAGTTGTGTGCTGCGTCGGAACGGAGGTTTCGTGCGTGTCGCGATCGAGGCCTGGATCGAGGCGACTCCACTGCGTATTGACCGCGGTGCGCTGCGCTATTGACGCGCTTGGTCAGTGTGATCAAAGAGGTTTCCGTAAGTCTTTCACGGAATGATCAGACCTTCCTGGTAGACAGGGTGTAGGAAGGCAAAGCAGGGTACGGCAAGCAGGTGGAGTTGATGGGGATCGTGCTCGCGGAGGGCATCATGGGCAGCCAGATGGAAGATATTTCCGCAAAGGAGCTGCAGCACAACCGCGCGCTTCCGAGCACAGTCGACCCAACGCTCGTCGTCACGCCTGGCTTGGCAACCAAGACGGGGAAGGACGCGCCCACAGGAGAGCCCGTCGTGCCTGAAAGAGTGCCCCTGCCATCGAGCGATGCGTTCTACCGGCCGGACATCGACGGGCTGCGTGCGCTCGCGGTCGGCGCTGTGATCGTGTATCACCTGGACAGCAAGTATCTGCCCGGAGGCTTTGTCGGTGTGGACATCTTCTTCGTCATCAGTGGCTACGTGGTCGCCGCCTCGTTGCTTCGCAAGCCCAGCATGACGGCCTCGGAGTACTTTGCGGGTTTCTTTGCACGGCGCGCGAAGCGGCTCGCTCCCGCCCTGAGCGTCGTCGTGTTCGTGACCGCCTTCCTGCTCGCGATGCTAGTGCCGCCGTACGTGCCCTCACTGGACGAGTACTACACCTCCGGCCTGGTTGCCCTGGCCGGTGGTGCCAACGTGTACTACTGCTTTGGCACGCACGAGGACCGGGCTACTGCGCCGGCCTTGTTCAACGCGTCGGGTGAGAATGGCGCGTTCCCTCTGGTGACACCGCCGCCGCCGCCGTGGCCCGTTTGCACCAACTACTTTTGCACCAGGCGGCGGCTCACCGCAGTGAGCGAAGCCGATGGGCCGAGGCCCGAGTGCCTCTCGAGCGCCCTTGCAGTTGACCTTGCTCGCCAGCTGGGCGTGGGTGTGGGCGAGGCACCGTGGAGCCACGAC
This sequence comes from Chrysochromulina tobinii, assembly GCA_001275005.1. Lineage (NCBI taxonomy): Eukaryota > Haptophyta > Prymnesiales > Chrysochromulinaceae > Chrysochromulina > Chrysochromulina tobinii. The sequence goes on along the minus strand of JWZX01002381.1, from coordinate 751 downwards.
TCTCATTGCAACCCTTTCTTGCATACATGGTCGCTTGGAGTCGAGGAGCAGTTTTACGTCGTCTTCCCCGTGATTCTCTTCTTGGCGTACGGCCAGCGGGTGTGCTTGATGTCGCCTGAGCGGCCGCGCTGGCTTCTGCTCGTCTCCGCCCTGTGCGCCGTCTCGCTAGGGATCTCATGGTACACCTCGCGCGACAGGGACCCCTCGTCGCTCGCGTCGCGGTTTGCCTTCTACATGATGCCCTCGCGCTTTTGGCAGCTCTCGTCCGGTGCCTTGCTGCTCGACCTCCAGACCATCTCCGCCCCGCGCACCTTTGAGCGCTGTCTTGGGCACACGGCCTTCGTCCTCGTGCTGGACATGACGGCGATGGGCTGCTTCTGTTGGGCGCTACGCTACACCGAACCGTCGCCCAACTTCCCACTGCCTTGGTCGCTCCCAGCTGCCGTGGGCACTTTGGCGTTCCTCGCCGTCGGTGCCGCCCATTCCATTCGGGAATCGGCCACCTCCATCGGCGTCGACATTGCCGTGACAGTGTCAGCGGAGACGGCGACGGCGGCCGTGGAGGCGACGGCCGAGCCAGAGGAGGCAGTTGAGGCGGCGGTCAGCGTGGCGGCCGCCTCCGAGGCGGAGGCCGACGGAGGCCGCGGCGACGATGCCAGCCGCGGCGGCGGTGGCGGCGGCGGCGGCGGCAGCGGCGGCAGGGGCGGCAGCGGCGGCAGCGGCGGCAGGGGCGGCAGGGGCGGCAGGGGCG
>JWZX01002380.1:0-57418 GCA_001275005.1 Chrysochromulina tobinii | reverse complement strand
GTTGAGTGCATTCAAATGCTGAGTGCTTTCAGATCTGCCTGTTTCTACGTCAAACAGAAAATGCTGAGTGCATTGTGTGTGGTATGGGGTCATGCCGCCCGGTTGATATTAGAGAGGGTGTCACGTGCCCTGTGCTGCACGCCACCACTCGCTCGAGCCACACTGAAATGGTCAAATGGAAGACAACCAGGTGCTCGTCGAAGTGGCCGTTATCCTTGAACGAATAAGAGAGTAGACATCTGTCACCCTCACCGGGTGTCATCATGATTCATGTTGATGAACCCCGGGCCGTATTGGCCGTTATACTTGTGGGGTCCGCACGTAGGGGGGATCAACGAACCGCCCCCTGCCAAGGGGGATTTCGCTAACCGCCCGATGCGCGATGGTCGCCCGCCTCGTTAGGTACGGTCCGGTGAGTCGTGAGACAAAAGATAACTTTTCAAGTTTGAAGTTAGAGAGTAGACGGCGCGTAGAAAGTGCTCGTAGCACGTCGACGTAGCACGTAGCACTTCGGAGGTCGGACGTAGAGCTCGAAACGAAAGGGCAAAGGCGGTCGATCGGATGAAGACGGCCAAATAGCGAAAAGGTGCGGGCCGCGGGCGAACAAACGCGCCGTCTTGGAAAAGCCGGTACGTAAAAAAACGGACATGTACTTGAAAACTTTTAGCGGCACATGTATCCTGTAAGCTCATGAAGTCACCGGCGCCCCGCCCGGGAGCCAGGTGCCCGAGAACGCCGCCCCCGCGCCCCCGCCCCGCCACCTCCGCCGAAAGGCAGCGGGGGAATAAGGCGGGGGCAGCAGCAGCGACACGGGCCTGCGGCCGAGCACCGTTGGATCGGGTTGCTCCGCTGCAACCTCGGCGTAACACCCCTCTCTCTCTCGCACGAAGATCTGCGAAGCCATCGGCAGCCGCACGTGATGATTTAGTAGGCGCCTCAGTAGTAGCCGCCGTCGACCTTGCCCTGCGCGTCGAGGATGCCACGCCAGTACTGCGAATCGAAGCGCTTCTTCGCGTTCACGTCGAGCAGCACCTGCACGTCACCTCCCGCGTTGGAGCGGCAAGGGAAGATGGTGAGCGACCGCGGCGACTTCAGCTTGCCCGTGAGGGGGCCGATGAGCGGCGGCGCGGGGCACCACGGGCCGACCAGCTTGCCGGTCTTGAGGTCAAAGGCGGAGCGGTGCAGGGGGCAGATGATCGCGCCATTCTCAACGGTGCCCTGGTCGAGCGGGGTGCCGATGTGCGGGCACACGTTGGCAGCCGCAAAGGTCTTGCCGCCCTTGTCCGTCGCGATGAGGATGTCCTGGCCCGCGCCGAAGACCGCCTTGAGCGACGCCGGCTTGAGGTCCCGGGTCTTGCACACGGTCGTCCACACGTTCTTGGTCGGGTAGTCGGACGGGCGGCCGCTCATCTGCACTGCAGCGCGGCTGCTGGTCGGCGACATCGGCGCGACAGCCTGGAAGCCAAGGATCGCTGTGACGGCGGCAAGCATTTGTCTCGAGAACGCGGTGGATCGTCTCTGCCGTGGGATCGAGGTGCGGATCTGGCCCCCATCCAATTTAATTTTATTTTTTTCGCCTTTTGTAGGCGACCGAGAAGAGCTGACTTCTGGAAGGCAGCATTCGTTTCACACCATCCCTTAGGCGTAGTGACGAAGCAGGAACGACGGTTCATACTCGAACTTGATTCAGCAGTCTTTTGCGCCGAGAGTCTCCTTTCCGACGCGATACATGTACTGTGGTGGAGCGAAGACACACAAACGGCAGCACGGAAGCCGCCTCTGCTCTTGCTGCTGCAGCTGCCGCCCGAGAGGACACCGGTGGCGCCTCGGGCGCCATTGCTACGAGCTGCGGAGCGCGTGCATGGAATAGCCTGTACCATGCCGCGATCGGGTCGTTGCGCTGCCGTGGGCGCTTGAGGACGAGGCCATATTGTGGCGCTTCCGTGGGCGCTTTAGGACGCGGGCATATTGTGGCACGATTCGAGGCGCTGCCGTGGGCGCTTGAGGACGAGGCCATATTGTGGCGCTGCCGTGGGCGCTTTAGGACGCGGCCATGTTGTGGTACGATTCGAGGTCGGCGTCGAGGTCGTCCGCCGAGACGGGCGCACCCTTCCCCTTGCCGCCCTTCCCCTTGCCGCCCTTGCCCCTGCCCTTGCCCTTGCCCGTTCCCTTCCAACCAGTTGGCGCTGCGTCCTCATCAGCCCCCATCATCGAGGCCAAGTCGAAGCCACCGCGGCCGCGGCCGCGCCCGACGCCCTTGCCTTTCCCACCACCCTTCCCGCCACCCTCGACGGTCACGACGCGCCCGCCTCCCCGGCCGGAGATGATCTGCACTGCGTCCGCGCCAGCGCCTTTCCCGCCACGAGGGGTGGTCGCGCTAACTGGCGTCAGGTTGCTCTGCAAGGAGATCTTCAGAGGCCTCCCGTCGAGCGGGACGCCGTTGTACTTCTCGAGGGCCGTCTCGGCGTCCGCCTTGCGCTTGAAGACGACGAGCGCCATGCCCCTTGAGCTGCCATCCTCCTTGGTCAGCAGCGAGACCGACTTGAGAGCACCAATCTCGCCAAAAAGTTCCTCGATGTCCTCGCTGCGAGACAAGTGGGCAAGGCAGGCAGGCGGGAGCGGCCGCGAGTGAGCGAGGCGTGGCGGAGGCGGGCTGTCGCCGCATGCTGCCACGGGTGCATGAACGGCGCCGCAGCGGGCTGCAAGTTTGCGCCCTGCGTAGGCAGCTAATAAGATGCTGCGCCGACCGCGTGCATTCTGCTGCGGCAAAGAATGTACCTGGTCACGTTGAATGCAAGGTTGGCGACCTTGACAGTCGTGCCAGTGGTCAGCGTGAAGGCGGGCTGTGCCTGAGCGGCCGGCTCTTCCGCCGCCGCCATCTGACCCTTGCCCCCCTTGCCAGGCCGCACTGGCCTCTGGTACGGAGCCGCCGCGGCACGAGCGTCTCTTCCGGCCCCCATTCGCTTCATTGCACCGCCTTTGCCGCCACCCTTACCACCACCCTTGCCGCCGCCCTTTTTAGGCGCCTCTTTTGCGACGATGTCGTCCAGGCTCATGCCCAGCTTGGCCGACATGTTTCGCGCGCTTTCGGATTGAGACGCGAGGAGCGACGTGTGGTTAGGGGCGTCTGTTCAAGACAACGCGGCGGTTTCGTTTCACGGCGCTTTCGATGCGATGCTCACACACAAAAAGGCCAAATCCGTTCCAATCTCTATCCTATTCAAAGGGTCGCAAGATCAACTACAGGTGCTAGGCAAAAGCGAAAAGGCAACGAAGGCAAGACAAGGCACTGCGTGGTAACAGCAAGGTCGAAGGTGCGAGGTCAAAGGTGCTAGAAGTAGGACACTTTGCGACTCGACAAGTTTGGTCCAACACAACGCATTTCCAAATCATTTGGCATGCCGCAGCAGGGTGTACAGCTCCTCGTACTCAATGTAGCCGCTCTTATCTGGGTCCCACTCATCGAAGAGGAGCCGAAGCGCCTGGGGCAGCACGTCCAGACCGAGCTCGCCCATCGCCTTGCCAAACTCGTCGAAGCTGATACGGCCGTCCCCATCATCGTCAAACTGGCGGAATAGGTCGACCACACGCACCAGCGACGCCTGCATGGCGCCCTTGATCTGACCGGGGATCGAGTGCAGCGCGGCTTCATCGAGGTCCAGACCCTCCAGAAGGTTGGCGTTCGCCTTGAGCACTCTCTTGGTTCTCAGCGTGATGCGGTTGGCCGTTTGGAGCCCCAGCAGCGGCACCACGGGTCGATCCTGCAACGAGCGCTTGATGATCGCGTGCAGCTCGCGGTACTCGATCGTGCCGCTCTCGTCGTGGTCGAAGGAGGCGAAGACGGCGGCGATCGCCTCCGGCGGTGCGTCCGTCATTCCGAGCTCGCGCATCGCCTTCGCAAACTCGGACGCGTCCAGCAGCCCCGACGAGTCGTCGTCAAACTGACGGAACAGGTCGATCACGCGCACCATCCTCTCGTCGAGCGCCTTCCGAATGGCGCCCGGGATCGCGTCGGCGTCAAGGCTGCCGAGCTCGAGCCCGCTGAACAGGTTGGCGTCGACCTTGCTCATGCGCTTCTTGCGCAGCGCGATGCGATTAGCCGCCTTGAGTTCCAGTGGCTCCAGCTCCGGCTTGTGCTGCACCGAGCGCACGAGGAGATTGTGCAGCTCCTCGTACTCGATCGTGCCGCTGTCGTCCAGGTCAAAGGAGGCGAAGAGCGCGCTGACTGACGGCTCGTCGGGATCGAAGCCGAGCTCGGCCAGCGCCTTGACGAACTCGGGCCCATCTATGTACCCGCTCGCATCGTCGTCAAACTGGCGAAACAGGTCGATGACGCGAGACAAGCTTGTTTGCAGTGCACGGCGCATCTGCGAGGGGATGGTGCCGTCGCCGTCGAGCCTGAGCGGCGTGGCGGAGAGCTTCTTGCTGGAGGCTTCTGACGAAGCATCCTCGTCGGCCACCTCCTGCGCCTCGTCTTCGACAATATGAGCTGGCGCAGACGTGGCCTCCTCTGGCACCTCATCAAGCGCTGGCGACATCGGCGGCAGCGGCATTGTTGTCAGAAGTACTGCAGCCTCACCCGGTGCCGGCGCCACTATGGATCCTGCTGCCTCTTCAAGCACCTCTTCAGGTGCTACTCCCTGGATGCGCTTCGGCGACGTGCTCGGGCTGAGCGGAACCTTCACGCCGTGTGGATCGAGTCCTCTCTGAGGGCTTCTCTCTGAGGGGCGCCTAGCGGCCGGATTCCGCGGCGAGGACGGCGGACGCGGGCTCATAGACGGTGACGCTGATGTCACATGACTTTGCTCTCGTGGCGCCGTGGCTGATATGCCCACAGGCTCTGCATCGGGCGCTGGGGTTTTACCTGTCGAGCTCGACAGGTTGCTGTCTTGGACCGGATCAGCTTCATCCGGCTTCTTCAGTTTCAAGTTCATCTTCACGCGTTCACCCTTGACCGGGCGGCCCCGTCGCCCCTTGACCGCCCGATTCAGGCGCGTTTCAACGGCACGCTCCTCCGCCGCCAAGCGCCGCAGCTCGTCGAGGTCCGTTTGCGAGAGCGCATACCCGAAGTCGATGAGCTCTTCATGAAGGCGACCCGAGAGTTGCGCCTCGTTGCGGCTGTACAGTTCTACGGCGGCAACCGAGGCAAGCTCCTCCTCAAGCCGCTTCATCTCGAGCGCCGCCGCGGCTGCAGAATCTTGGGCTTGGAGAGCTGAAGCCTTGAGCCGCTCTGTCGACTCCTTTAGAACAGCGGCGAGCTTCGCCTCGCGCACCTCTGCAACTCGTTGTTGATGGGTTCGAGATGTTTTGCGCGTGGCATCCAGCTCGGAGGTGTTGCCCTCTGGCATCATGCCGGGGCCGATCCCGAAGCGCATGAATCGCCCGAAGATTCCCACCTCCACAAAGCCTGCACCGGGTTCATCGAGCGCCTTCCACAGACGCTTGATCTTCTTGTCGCTCAACTGATCCCTGTCGAACTGCATCCCGATACGTACGATCCGGCACAATTCCTCGAAGCCAATGCGGAGACACGTTGCCTGTGCCGTGGGGACCTTTGTGCCGCCAACATGGTGAAGGTGCTGCTCCGCTTCAAGTTTGAAGAGCCGATACCACTCCGTGGCCGGCGTCGAGTTTCGATAGAGATGTGCAAGCCTCTCAGTGAATTGGCGCGACATCGCGCCCAGGTCCGCGGCACTCGCTGGCTGGATACCCTCAAAATCAACAGGCGCTGCGAGATGCCGATAACGGAGGTCACTTGCCTGCCGCAGTTCCTCAAGCTTCTCCTGCTGCTTCTCGAGCTTGCGTGCAAGGATTCTCGCACGGGGTGAAGATCCTTCGGCGGGCTGGCCGCGCTTCATGAACCGCCCCCACTCACCCGCGTCAATGGTGCCGTTGCCGTTTGCGTCGAGCGCCTTCCACAGCCTCCGAAGCTTGGCGTCGCTCACCTCGTTCACTGTGCAGCCGCAGCCGATCACAGGATCACGCACGGCGACCTCATACTCGCTGAAGGAAATGAGGCCGGATAGGTTTGTGTCGACGGCCTTGAACACCTTATACCAAGCTCCGCCGTTGGTCTCACCGAGGTTATGGAACAGGTACCGGTTGAAGAGGTGCGAGTGCTCCTGCAGCTCTTCCTCCGTGGCCGGCTCCGAGGCATCCAGCAGCGCACTGATGTCGCGGCCCGACGCGTCACGCCGCACTTTGTTCTCGACATGCTGCCGTCGCTGCACCTCCAGCCGTGCAGCGACCAGGCGCTCATGCGCCGTCTCAGCGGCGGCTGACTCGCCACGGCGCATGAAGTGTCCAAACTCTCCCACCGAGATGAGCCCACTGTTGTCCTCGTCCACCGCCTTCCAGATGCTCTTGAGCTTCATGTCGCTCAGCGTCTCAGGAGGGATGTTGAGGCCCCTGCTCGTCCGGATGAGAGCTACGTACTCTTTGAAGTTGATCGAACCCGAATGATCCGTGTCGAGGTTCTTGAAGCATGCGTACCAGGAGACGTTCTTACCGCCGGGCCCCGAGGGCAAGCACTTTGTGTTGATGAGCTTCGAGAGCTGATTGAGCTCGTCCTCTGAAGCTGGCAGCACGTCAGCAATAAGGTGCATCATTCTGGAACCGCGCGCTTCGTTGAGCTCTTCGCGCAAAATAGAGGCCGTGGTGTCTCGCTGGCGCTGCAGCTCCGAGGCCGACTGCTGCTGCTTCTTGCGCTGCAGCTCCCGCTGCAGCTTGGCAATGCGTTTGCGCATCGCGGCCTCCTCGTTGACTGCAGCCTTCCACTCGGCGAGGACGGGTTGCTCGCCATCGCCTGTGCCGACCGCCGAAGGCCGGGGTGACGTGAGCTTCGGCAACATTTTTTGCCAGCCACTTTTGCCACCAGGGCGCAACAGAGAGCGTGCCGTGTTGCTGGTGTCTGTTACAGTTTACAAAAGAATCAAAACTTGCGGTCTTGCTGTAGTTTCACAGTCAGATAATAAACCGCGATATGGGTTGTTGGAATCTGGAAATATGTCACGGTGCAGTAGGTTACTCTTACTTCATCATGACGTTCGATCATGACGTGGGACTCAGCTCTCAGCCGTGACCCGTGAGGTGGCCGCCATACGCAACATAATTATGACGCAATTGGCCATACGAAGCAGGGCGCGCCGCACTTTTGTTAGCCGCACTTCGCGCGTTATTCGCTATTCGCGCATACCATTGACGCCTCGCCCCCTTGGCCTTGCGTAGTTGACACCTAAGCCCGGCTCGTGCCCCGGCGCCCGAACCACCTGGTGCGCGGGCCTTGGGTGCGGGCGAGTGAGAGCGTGCATAAACGTAGATTTAACGTAGATGTGCCCTGCGGGCGAGCCATTTCGCATTGGTGCACAACTCCGCCGAACACGTCATGCTCAACCTCTTGCAAGCTGGCAAGTGCAACGAAGAAACAATTCTAATTATACACACGTTAACGCACACGGGCAGAACGATCTCCAAATTCCAATCTGTGCAACGACTTAATGCAACACGGGTTCTCCTCCACCTCTAGCTCTACATGCTCGGCTTCAAACCGAACATCCACCCCACACACCACAATGCAGCCAACATCTCCCTGAGTCTGGTTAGAGGTGTGGTTGGCTGATTCACGGACAGCATCGAGTGAGAGTCAGAGTGTGGGGACGGGGGGAGGGGACGGTCCCGCCATCCTCATCCCAATCCATGCCCCAACGTCCTACGTCCACCAGCTATTGTCGGGAAGAAGGTCCCTGGCCTCCTGCAGCAGCAGGTAGAAGTTGTCGCCCGCATCCTCGGGCGGCGCGACGCCCCCCGCATCGATGGCCTTCTGCGTGCGCGCCTCCCTCAACGCCTTCTCCGTCGCCATCTCGGCACGCATCCGTGCGCGCTGGAGGAAGGAAAGGAACTGAACTTCCTTATCAGTGAGGTCTGGGTGCCAAACGTCGAAGACGAGCACTATGCGCGTGCCGTCGCCCTTGTGCCACGCCTCGTGCTCAAACGAGTCGTCGAAGATCAAGCACTCGCCCTCCTTGCCCCGCAGGATGTGGTCGGCCACTCGAAGCTCCGAGCCTGCTGCGCCGACGAGAGGCAAATGGATACGCAGCTTCTTGTTGGTAGGGCCGTGATGCTGCAGGATGTGCGTGCCAGGCGTGAGCGCAGAGAAGAAGGCGTGCGTGTACGAGCGCGCGCCGAGCGCCTTGAGCAGCCCAACCGTCACCGGGCATCGCGAGATATTCTCCGGGAATTGCACCTCATGCAAGTAAAGGTAGAAGACGTTCCAATTGCCAGAATCGTGCGAGACGCTGCCCGAGCCGTCGGGCGACGGCAGGGTGTTCTTCTTTGACGTCCAGGAGGGCAGTTTGAGTGGCTGGAAGCCCCGCTGTGCTCGGAGTGCACACAGCTCGTCGCGGATCGCCGCAAAATTCTCCTCAAATGGCTTCACCCACGGACAGTCGGCGCGGTCCCAGACGGGCTTCGCACGCAGCCCCGCAAAGATCTCGGGGCAACCTGCTTGCCACGTCGTTGGCGGCGGTGCGCGCGTGCGTCCGTTGACGCGCATCAGCAGCCATTGCCGAATCCGCGCGAGCTCCTCATTCTTCGGGTCGCCCATCAGGCGCACCCACTTTTTGGCCGCGGCCATGCCGAGCGGAGTGAGCCCGTACTCCGCGAGCACGCCCTCCACTTTCGTCCAAACCGCATCATTCTTCTCATCGTGCTCGTCCTCCTCCTCGTCAGAGTCTACGGCCGCCTTCACAGCGGCCGCAATCTTTTCGCGGCGGACCATTTCTGCTACTTGCGCCGCCCGAGCTGCATGGCGGGCAGTACGCGCTGCCGCGGCGGCGTCAGCCGCTTCCGCTGCCGCCGCCGCGGCACTCGCGTCCGCGTTCACCCGCTTCAAGTACTTGAGGTACAGCAGGTACGCAACGCATGCCGCGATTGGCGGCGCGAGCAGTACGAAAGCGGCCCTCCTCATCGGCATTCGCGGCAAAAGTTTGAGCGCTGTCTTGGTCACATATGAAAGGTCTCCAGTGCAGGACGTCTGATTCGCTGTTACATGAATCTGTTGCATAACATTTGTACCTCTAAGAAAGTAGTTTCACTCGAGCATCTCGAAGGCGTGCGCGATCTGCGCCGACGTCTTCCCCCTGGTCTCGGGCACGAAGCGCCACGTGAAGGCACCAGAGGCCGCGGCTGCGAGTGCGAAGAGGAGGAACGTGTACTCGCCGAGCGCTTCGTAGACGGCGGGGAAGGCGATGGCGAGGAGGGCATTGGCTAACCACGTGAGACTCACACCGAGGGTCATGGCAGCGTCGCGCGCGTACGGTGGGAAGATGTCGGCGATGATGAACCACGCGACGCAGCCAGGGCCGATCGCGAAGGCGCCGAGCACGCCGAGCATCGCGACGAGCGTGAGCGCCGTCAGTCCTTGCAGCAGTCCATAGGCGAGCAGGGCATAGCTGACGCACAGCGCCGACAATGAGCTGAGGAAGAGCGTGCGTCGGCCGGCCTTGTCCACGACGCTGACGGCGAGCACTGAGGTCACAATGTTGGCCGCGCCGAGGCACGTTGAGGCGAGCGGCGCGTCCGTCAGCCCGGCCTCACTCAGCACCAAGGTAGAATAATAGAGGAGCGCGTCGATGCCGCAGAGCTGCATCGAGAGTTGGAGGACGAGGCTCACGAGCAGCTGCTTCCGCAGCTGTGGCGCGCGCAGCAGCTCGGCGACGCTGTACCGGCTGGCGTCGCTCGGCCCTCGGCGCTCCGCGTGCCGCATCTGCTGCAGCTCGCGCGCCGCATCGGCACTTGGGTGCAGCTCGGAGAGTGCCTCCGCCGCCGTGGCCGTCCCTGCATGCCTGCACAGGTACGCGGGCGACTCGGGGCACAAGGGGAGCACGGCGGACTCTATGAGCGCGAGTGCCATGGGCACGAGGAAGACGTAGCGCCACAGTTCATTCGAGCCGAGCAGCCCCAGCGACGGGGTCGTGAGCGCTAGCGACGCGACGAGGCCTGCAGAGACGCCGAGCTGGTGCGCGAGGCCGACGGCGCCGCGCACGCGGGCGGGCGCGATCTCGGCGAAGTAGCGCGGCACGACGGCGGTGACCACGCCTGACACCACGCCGCAGAGCACGCGGGCCGTGAATACCGTCTGCCACTTGGTGCCGAGCATGAACAGTGCTGAGGAGGCCACGACCACCACGTTGGTCGCATGCAGCACGGTCCTGCGTCCGTACGACGACGCGTATAGCGTGGCGAGGAGGGACCCGAAGAGCCCGCCGACGGCGAAGCCGCTCACGACGAGCGACCACGCGAACAGCGACAACCCGTGCCCTCCTCGTTTCTCGAGGTCCAGTGGCAAGATCAGGTAGAGGTTGTTGACGATGCCCTGGCCGAAGCCGAACTGGAAGGAGCTGCCCAGCGAGACCACAGTGACAGTGAGGAACACGCGCACGAGGGCTGGATGCGCAGCCGTCGCGTCCTCGGATGGTAGGAGCGGCGTCAATCGATTCGTCGAGCCTCGCTCCATGTCGGGCCGTGAGGCGGCCCGTGTGAAAGAACTGCGAAGTTTTATCTGTAAACAGGGGTACCCTCTGCGCTCCACATCGTAGCCGAAAAATTCGGAGATTTTTTCTCGCCGCGAAAGTAGAACACGCGCGACTGATGGAAGGTAGCCTACCCCCTGACCGTCCGCTGTCTCGCACCCGCCGAGCTCATGGAAGCGAGCATGGCTGGCGCCACAACGGCACCAGCTGTCACCAGGCCCAAGCTCAAGGCGCGCAAAGCCGGCTTGTTGCTCTCCTTTGCCGAGGAGCTTGAGGAGACTGGCGCTGAGCAGCCCGCACGTTCACTGGCTGACGTGACAGCGGCTCGATTCGATCATGCCGGCCCCACGCCGGCGGGGAGCTCCAGCCAGATGCGTGCGCGTAAGCTTCTGCGCTGCTCCCCGTCGGGTGACGCACCCGCTCCCTCGAGCGAGCCCCAGGCCTCCGCGCCCGCCGCCGCTGCAGCTGCTGCTGGACCACTGCCCTCCACGCCTGGCGCCGCCGCCGACGCTTCGGCGGGCCCGCGCCTCGCGTGGGCTGTCGTCGAAGCTCAAGGCAGGCGGCCGTACATGGAGGACCGGCACGATGTCGTCGCCAACCTGGGCGAGCTGCACGCTGGCCTTGAGGGTGCCTCGTACCTGAGCGTGCTCGACGGGCACGGCGGCATCAACTGCTGCGACTTCGCGAAGGCACAGCTGCCGCGGCGCCTGGTGGCTGCACTTGCCGCCGAGCTGCTCCACCAGCAGCACCTGGTTGCTACGCGCCCTGGTTGCTGGTGGAGCCGCACCCAGGGCGAGCCGCGGTCGTCGGCGCCGCGATCGTCGGCGCCGCCGTCTCAAATGGAGAGTGAGCCTTCGGGTTTGGCCGCGAGTGGCCGCGCTCCGGCATGGCTGGAGGGCGCTTTCGATGCGCGCCGTGCGAGTGCGGCTCGGCGCGGCAGTGGTGCCGTCGAGGCAGAGGATGACGTGACCGAGACGGAGCCCGAGTCGACTGACGGCGAGGGCGCCTGGCAGGCGTGGAAAGAGCGCAAAGGCGAGCGCAAGAAGCGGCAGCAGCAGCAGGCAGCGGCGGCAACGGCGCCAGCAGCGGCGGCGGCGCCAACAGAAGCAGCAGCAGCGGAACCACCACCAGCAGAAGCCGCCGCCGCCGCCGCCGCAGCAGCCGCAGCAGGAGCCGCAGCCGCAGCCGCAGCCGCAGCCGCAGCCGCAGCAGGAGCCGCAGCAGCAGCAGGAGCCGCAGCAGGAGCCGCAGCAGGCCCTGGCGCTGCACCCGAGGCGGACGAGATCACTGCCTTCGACCATGACGCTCACCACGACGCTCCGGCATGGCTGGATGACGCTTTCGATGCGCGCCGTGGTCGAGGCGCCGTTTTGAGCACATGCATGCTGACGCATGAGGCGGCGGCGGCGGAGGCGACGGCGGAGGCAGCGGCCGAAGCCGCAGTGGTCGCTGAGCTTCGGGGCTCGCTGGATGACGACGCGCCCGCGCTCACATACCGCTCTCTGGCGCCCACCACAGCGCCACATGTCGCGTCGCCGCCTGCCGCTCCGCCGCCGCCTGCCGCTCCGCCGCCTGCCGCGCTCCCGCCGCCTGCCGCTCTGCCGCCTGCCGCGCTCCCGCCGCCTCCAGACACGTCGGAGGGCCCCGCGCCCACCACAGCGCCACCCACTTTGGACCTTGCGGCCGTGCCCACCACAGCGCCACCCACTTTGGACCTTGCGGCCGTGCCGGCGGAGGCGGTCTCTCGCGCCTTCACGTTGGCGTTCAAACAGGTCGAGCAGGACCCTCTGATGAGCCCTGAGTGCATCTGAGTGCATCCGAGTGCATCTGCGTGCTTCTGAGTGCATCCGAGTGCATCTGCGTGCTTCTGAGTGCATCCGAGTGCTTCTGAGTGCTTCTGAGTGCTTCTGAGTGCATCTGCGTTAAACAGGTCGACACCGACTTCCTCGAGCTCGCGACACGCAAGGTGCTCACGGACGGCACGACCGTGCTCTGCGCCCTGCTGCGCGGGACGACCCTCGATGTCGCCAACTGCGGCGACACGCGCGCGGTGCTCGGACGCAAACCGGCGGCGCCGCACGCGCGCTTCAGCGGCAACTCGGGCCGCTCGATGCGTGAGCGTGAGCTTGAAGCGCATCGGCTGAGCGTCGACCATAAGCCAGACCTGCCCAAGGAGGCGGAGCGCGTGCGCGCGTCGGGCGGCTTTGTTCGCTCGATTAACGGCTGCTGGCGGGTCACCGGTCCACCGGGCACGTCGACCATGCTTGCCATCAGCCGCGCCTTCGGTGATGACCTCTGATGACCTCTGATGACGCCCTTGATTGCACGTCGACCATGCTTGCCATCAGCCGCGCCTTCGGTGACCGGGAGCTCAAGAGGGCCACCGTGATGACGTCTGATTGCCTCCCTCCTCGCTCTGATGACGTCTGATTGCCCCTCTCATCAGGTAACCGGGAGCTCAAGAGGTGCACAAGCGTGCCCCTCGTGTCGCACGAGCCCGAGGTCCTCTCACACGAACTCTCACCGCACGATCGGCTCCTCATCATGGCCAGCGATGGGCTGTGGGATGTGGTCGATGACTCGCAGGCTGTCCAGATTGCATGCACCGCGGCGCGAGGGCGCGGCGTAGTGCATCCCCCTCCCCCCGGAGGGGACGTCGACGGCCACGGCAGCGCGCTCGCGGCGGCGCGCGCGCTCATGCGCAAGGCGATGGACAGCGGCTCGATGGACAACGTCACCATCCTCGTCGCATGGCTACTTTGGCCTGACGACGAGGCCGCCGGCGGAGCGTTAGGCGGAGCGTCGCCTTCCTCAACGAGCTCAGGCACACCGCGAGGGTCGCGCGGCGAGTAGCGGAGCGACGGAATGCGCTGATCGCGCGCCATGGTGGGCGCTTGCATGCGAGGAGCGACGAAAAGCGCTAAGCGCGCCAGAGCTGAGATACAGGCTCCCGGACGAGCCCCGGACGCTCAAAATGCGGGCGCAATGCCATCCCTCATTAGGGGCCCCCGGACTCTCAAATTCGAATGGACTTTCGAGGTCCACGTGGCGGGAGGCGGTGCGGAGCGTTGCTGGGGATCCTTGGTGACCGGTGATACCGGAGCTCGGGCTGTAGCTCCGGTCTGCGGAACTGCCTAGAGCTGCCTTGGTGCCTGACCTCGGTGTCCCACCGGCACATGCACCGGCACCGCCCGTGAGAGCCCCCGACACGTGATGCATCGGAGCCGTGGATCGAAGAGTTCGGAAGAGGGTCACGCTCTGTGAGGCCGCCGTGCTCTGGCCGGTCTTGAGCACCTCCTGTGGAGTCACGGTCCGCAGGCGCAGCCTTCTCGTGTCGGCGGTTGTGTCGCCCAATCCGTCGCGTCTTTGCGGGCGCCGTACTGTAACTAGGCCGTCACTCCACTACGATACTCCTAACACTACACGCTCCCGGAACGTCTCGGCGGCGCCGCGCACGACTCCGGTCAATCGTCCATGCTCAACTTTCACTAACTGGAACTCCCGGAACCCGGGCCGGATGCGGGATGGCGGATCTCCGGCCACTCGCGACGACGAAATGAGAAATCCAAATCGGCGTACGAAAAACCGCGGGGCCGTCGCCACGGGGTACTGAACCGCGTACAAATCGCGGGGCCGTCGCCACGGGGTACTGAACCGCCGGACACGCGAGCTACCCAAGAGTTTTATCACGGCGGGCGCTCGCGCTGGGATCCCGGTGCACCAGCCTACGCTAATCGGAGTCACCATTCTGAATTCAGCATGCTTGGCCTGCTGCGCTGCTGGGTCTGCGTGGGGCGCGGCGACGGTCCGTCGCCAACCATGCGTTCATAGCTCGAGTTCATAGCTCGGCCGGCAAGGGCATCCGCGAGGCCGGCGACGGCGAGGGCCACGCGGCAAGGCCCCTCAAGAGAGTCGACGTCACCGGCAGCGCCGCGTCCGGAGGGCTGAGCGCCGTACTGAGCGGCTCACCTGGACGGGGGAACCGTTGGATGCGCGAGTTCGGGATGCGAACTTGCTGCAGCAGGAGCCCAGGCGCCTCACCCCCGTTCTTACGGTAGAGCGCTTCGAGCGCGGCCTCGACGCGCTGCTTCGTATTCGGCAGCGGCTCGCCCCCGGCGCCGTGCTGGGCACCGTGTTGGGCGCCTCGATTCAGGAGCGCGCCGCTGTCCATCGAGCCCCGGCTCACCCCGAGCGTCGTGTTGGGCCGGGCGCCGAGTTGGGCGAGGCCAAGCGGCGCCGTGCTGGGCGGCTGCTGGGCGTGCGGCACGGCGGACCAGGTACCCTCGGGGGCTGTTTCGCTGAGCAGTGCTTGCACACGAGACGAGGGCGACACGACCCCCCCTGTGTCGCCCCCCCCTGTGTCGCCCCCCCCTGTCAGCCCCCTCGGTGCGGATGCGGCCAGGGCATCGAGCGCAGGCGTCGCCGCAGCGGCCAGGGCGTCAATGGCACGTCGATGGGACGCAAATGCCTCGGCCTCGTCCTCATCCACCCGTTCCGGATCGGCCTGGTCCGCCTCGGCGTACAAGGCCATCATCGCCTCCTCTTCGTCGCTGTAGTACTTTGACGGCCCCGCGCTGGTGGCCACGGGGGTCGCCGCCGCAGTGGAAGCCACCGAGTCACGAGAAGCCGCCCTCGGACGCGCAGGGCCCGCCGCCAGGAGCTGAAGCAGGTGCTGCTGCTTCGACGCGGGCGGCGTCGGCGGCGGCTCCGAGGGCGCATTCCTGCGCAGCCGCTCCTCCTGCTCCTGCTGCTGCTCCTGCTCCTGCTGCTGCTGCTGCTCGGCAATCTTGGCGGAGGAGATCAAGATCTCCTTCTCGAGCTCATGCTGCTTCTGGAGCGTGTGCAGCTCGGCCTGATGAGGGAGGCAATCAAGGGCGTCATCAGAGGTCATCAGAGGTCATCAGAGGTCATCAGGCGGCCCTCCTTGGAGCGCCGGATCCACACCTGCAGCTGCTCCATCTGGCGCTGGTTGTCCTCGAGCTGCAGGCGCGTAATCTGCGACTCGGCCGCGTGGGCTGCCTCCGAGGCATGCGCCCTCACAGTAGCCTGGGTCGCCTCTCGAAGCTTCGCCTCGAGATGATCGCGCTCGGCGGCCTGACGCTTCTGCTGCTCATGCTCGAGGGCGAGGCGCTTCTCGAGCAGCTTGACCTGATGAGGGAGGCAATCAAGGGCGTCATCAGAGGTCATTAGAGGTCATTAGAGGTCATTAGAGGGCGAGGCGCTTCTCGAGCAGCTTGACCTGTTGGTTAGCTGCCTCCACTTGCAGCAGCACCTTGCGCTCCTGCAGCCAGCGCCTCTCCGCCGCCGCCGCCTCGCGCTCCTCGGCCTCCTTTTGCTCTTCCACCTCGGCAGCTGCGAGCATCGCGCGCGCCTTGAGCGTCTCTTCGGTACGGTAGCGCTCGGCCGCCGTGCGCGCGCGCGCGGCCATCTCGTCGGCCAGCTCGCGCTCGCGCTCGCTCCATTCCTGCGCCGCCAGACGAAAGTTACTCTTGCCGGGCTCGAGTCCGTGCTCGTCCGTCACGGGCCGCTCCCGCGTCGCCTTGCCTCCGGCCTCGATGGCCGCGAGCAGGCACGCGATCAGCTCGGCCTTCTCGACGCAGCCGGAGTGCTCGTGCGCCGTCGCCTCAATCAGCCGCTTGAGCTGCGCTGGCCGCAGGCCATTTAGCGGTCCGAGACACCTCGCGCGAGTCACCAAGTCGGCCTTTTCGAGCTTGCCCTCCGGCATAGGGAGCTCGGCCACCTCGATGAAGATACGGAGCTCGGCAATGGAGAGCCGCTCGAGTGGGGCCTCGAGTTTTGGCCCCTCGAGCCGCAGGAGCAGTTCCTGCGGGGCCAGCCGCGGAGTCGTCGTCGGCGGCGGCGCTCCAGCCTTGCTGCTGCTGCTGCTTTCGGACGGTAGTGGAGCCCGCCTTGGACTCGGAGGTGGAGCCAGCCGTGGACTCGGAAGCGACTGCCGTGGGCTCGGGAGCACCTTTGCCGGAGTACTCGGCGTGCTGCTACTACTGCCCATGTGGTGCTATGGTGTGCTTTACGTCGACGCGACGTTCAGCAAGAAGAACTCCGTCCTCATGAAAATCAGATCGGAGCGCCGTTCAGAGCGCCGAGGGGTGTTAACAATTGGCATCATTTAACACTTCCAATTCTGGGTGGACCCCGTGACGTGAGCACCAGCTGATGTTTACACCGCGGGCGCCGTCCGCACCACGACGCTAAGCCACCGGCACAGCACCACGGCTGCGGTGCGCCTGCGCCGGTAGGCGTCCGCCATCGCGGAGGCACCCTCCTCAACGAAGACGGCCCGCGCATCGAAGGCCTTCATGGCGGGCAAGTGGACCGCCGCCCAGCCGCCAGCGGCCTCCGTACGCCGCACGACGCGTCGGCGCCACGCCGCTCGTCGCAGCACCCACCCTCTCCAGCGACGGAGGGCCATGGCGTGCTCGGCACGGCGCGCCTTCACAGCGCCGAGAGCCGAGGCGAGGCAGCACGCTCGCGCCGCGGCAGAGCATGCGGCCCAGCCGCGCACCGCACGCCGCAGCAGCGCGGGTCGTGAGTGCTCCACTGCCGTCCTAAGGCAGCGGAGCGCGCTCGCCGCGCGCACCCCGCCTGTGCACAGGCGACGCCAGTGACCCTTGAGGGCCGCGCGCAGCGCCCACGCCTCATTCACTTCGATCGCGAGGGCTTCGTGCGAGCGATGGGCGAGGCGGCGCAGTGCAGCCGCCTTGGTCAGCGCCGGTGCGGCCGCGGCGCCTCGCGAGAGCAGCAGCTCGGTGACTGCAGCCGTGCACCGACGCGTCGCACGCCACTTCCGCAGGCCGTGCCGCACAAAGACGAGGCGCAGCTGGCGCGCCGCCGGCGAGTCGCCGCCGACGAGGGTGAGCATCGTTAGCGGCGTGGGAGGAGAGAGCCGCGGACGAGGTGGCGACTCCACATCAAGCGACGGAAACGGAAGCGGAGGTGAATCGTGCAGCGGCGGGATGCGTCGGGCCCTTGCCGCAAGCACGGTCTCGATCGCAGGGAACGAAGTTTTGACCTTCCTAGTGGATAACAGGCTCGCGGCGGTGCCGACCGCCGAGCGCGGTGGCGTGCTCGGCGCGGCCGCATCTGACTGTGCTGCTGCTGGTGCTGCGCGGAGTTGCACTAGCGACTGAGTGTCTGCGCATTGCTTCTCGACCGTGTCGAGAGCCGTGAGCAACTGCTGGTGCTCCTGCTCGGTGGCGCTGAGGAGGGCGGCTGCAGAGTCGGCTTGCAGCTCCAACCAACGTTCTACGTTCCGGCATAGGGAAGACAGCGCTACCGTCGCGTCGGGTTCCTCGGTGGGCATGCGGACTTCCCGCTCAGGGAAAGTGCTCAGTCAGAGTCACACAAGAAAGGCTCACTTTCACACCCGCAATTTTGTCGTGCATACAAGTACAGCGCATTGAGGCACGGTTCGTGAACTCTGTTGTCTCGGTCTTTGTTCTTCGGCGAGCGATGAAAGGACGCATTATATTCAGGAAGGCTGCCGCTGAGAGCTTGTGAAGTTGAAGCTGGCGGTGAGGAGCTTGCAGTCGCGCATCTGCGCGCAGCACGGCGGCGAGAGGGCGAAAAGAACGGTGACACGGCGGACGCGCGGGGGCGAAGTGGGTGGACCGTTGTGTGGCCAGGCTGTCAGGTGAGTGGCTGTGCGCGAGATGGAGAGGAAGCGTCGCATGGAGGAGAGCGGCGCCCGCTCATTACCCCGCAAGGCACTGTCCCAGAGAGTACGTATCGCTTTTGACCGACCGCCCATGGGCGGGAACGGTTGGCATTGGAGCGCTGGAGATTGGAAGGAGATTGGAGTGGGGCGAGGGCGAGTATGCAGGCGACCGAAGGCGGTGGATGGTAGCGATGGCGGTGGCAGTGGGCGGCGGCGGCGGGCGCCATCATGATCTTACCTTCTTGTACATGTTCCGGTCGCATTCTTGACGACCGTCTCGATGCCCGTAGCGCGAGGGTCGAGATGGTCTGGCCTTTCGCTGCGTGACCTTCCGTGGCGGCGTCCCCTCGTCACCTCGTCGCTGCGGACCGCGAGGCCAAAGTTGGACAAATCGGGAGTATGAGAGAGCGTTGTGAGCCGCTTGTGTGCAAAACCTGTCGGTGAATCCACGAAGAGCTGAGAACACCGAACCGCATTTCCTCGACATGTGTGGTCTATTGTACTGAACATGTATGTTTCGGAGGCGCTCGCAATTTGTGCTGGGTCCCATGAAGCGTTCCTCGCGGCGCTCCGGCGCGGGAGCTCTAGCGCTCCACGCGAGCGAGGGCCTACTCGCAGCGCTACCTCCGCCTCCGCCACAGCGCAGTGAGGAGTGGAGCAGCTCCGCATCTCCTGACGGTCTGTGCTTTGCCTTTGGCTGGAACGGCAACGGGCAGCTCGGACTGGGCGACAGCGTCGAGCGTGCGGCGCCACGGCCGCTTCGGTCAATGTTTACGAGCGGCATCCGCGTGCGCCTGATCGCGGCCGGCTCGAGCCATTCGGTCGCCATCGACGAGGAAGGCGTCGCCCATGCCTGGGGCAACAATGCGCACGGGCAGCTTGGGATGGGGGACAAGATCGTGAGAATGACGCCCGAAGCGATCGGGTGCGACGGGCAGCGGCTGGCGGGCGTCGCGTGCGGCGCGAAGCACACGGTCTTTTGCACCTCGCGCGGCCGCGTCCTAGCGTGCGGCTCCAACAGCAACGGACAGCTGGGCCTCGGCACGCCAGCCGACGACGATCTGGTGCTCAGGCCGGAGATGTTGTCGGCGCTGAGCGGCACTCGCGTCGTGGCGGTCGCGTGCGGCTTCGCGCACACGCTCTTCCTCTCGCGCCCGGGCGCTGTACTCGCGTGCGGCGCGGGCGAGCTCGGGCAGCTCGGGCTGGGCAGCGTGCACGAGCGGCCATCGAGCGCTGTGCTGGGCACCGAGCAGGAGCAGCCGCGCGTCGCCGCGCCAAATGGGCACGACGTGTTCACATTGACGTCCGTCCGTGCGCCACACGACGTATTCACGCCCAGTTCCGTGGCGGAGCTCGCGAGCGTCGCCTGTAGCGCGATCGCCTGTGGCAACTATCACAGCTGCGCGCTCTCCCGCGATGAGGGCGTCGTGTACACCTGGGGCGAGGGGAGGTATGAGTGATTGCATGCTGATTGCGTGCTGATTGCGTGCTGATTGCGTGCTGATTGTGTGCTGATTACGTGCTGATTACGTGCTGATTGTGTGCTGATTGCGTGCTGATTGCGTGCTGATTGCGTGCTGATTGCGTGCCGATTGCGTGCTGATTGCGTGCCGATTGCGTGCTGATTGCGTGCCGATTGCGTGCTGATTGCGTGCTGATAGGTTGCCGATGGTCTGCGTGATGGCCTCCCTGATGGCCTCGCTGGTGTCTTCTCTGATGACCTTCCTGATGGCATCCCTGATTGTGCATGCTGGCCTCGCTGATGACCTCCCTGATGGCATCCCTCTGATTGTGCATGCTGGCCTCGCTGATGACCTCCCTGATGGCATCCCTCTGATTGTGCATGCTGGCCTCGCTGATGGTGCATGCTGATGGCGCCTCCCTCTGATTGTGCATGCTGGCCTCGCTGATGGTGCATGCTGATGGCGCCTCCCTCTGATTGTGCATG
Organism: Chrysochromulina tobinii; assembly: GCA_001275005.1. Classification (NCBI taxonomy): domain Eukaryota; phylum Haptophyta; order Prymnesiales; family Chrysochromulinaceae; genus Chrysochromulina; species Chrysochromulina tobinii. The sequence goes on along the minus strand of JWZX01002380.1, from coordinate 37,266 downwards.
CTAATGGCTGATGTGGCATGCTAATGGCCTCTCTGATTGTGCATGCAGGTATGGCCGACTCGGGCACGGCTTGAACAGCTCCGAGCGCATGCCGCGGTTGGTGCTGGGGCCGCTTGCCGGCGTGCGCGTGCAGATGATTGCATGCGGCGGCGCGTGCACGGCGTGCATCGACGAGGCGGGACAGTTATGGACTTGGGGAAGTGAGTGTCGTTGATTGCCTCGGTGGCCTTTGATTGCCACTGAGTGCCTCTGACCAAGCCCTGTCTATGATTGCCACTGATTGCCACTGATTGCCACTGATTGCCACTAATTGCCAACTGATTGCCACTGATGGCCACTGATGGCCACTGATGGCCACTGATTGCCACTGATCGCCACTGATTGCCACTGATTGCCGCACCAGGTGGATCCTGGAACCAATGCGGGCATGGCACGCAGCGCGGCGATGAGCTCGAGCCACGCCTTGTCGAGGCGGTCGAGGCGTATCCCTTAGCCGAGGTGGCGTGTGCGGAGGACCACATGGTCGCCTTGACACGCACAGGCCGAGTGATCTCATGGGGGAGGTCGTGCTCAGGGCGCCTTGGGTCCGATCAGCCACTCGACCAGCCAACCGCCGCCATGCACGCGACCGTGCAGGCGGCCGCGCGCCTTGCCACGCCTCACACGCGCGCGTCCGGTGCCATTGTGGTTACCGGTGGCAGCCGACCGTTACGTACCGGCACCGGTACGGTGGCGGCGAGCAGCGGCGGCGGCGGCGGCGCCAAGGTGGAGCGCGATGCTGCGAGTGAGATGCGAGGTGTGCCGGGCGGACCTTTCTCGAGGGCCTCGATTGCGTGCTGATTGCGTGCTGATTGCATGCAGGTGTGGCGCTCCCCTTTCTCGAGGGCCTCGATCTCGGCCTCGATCTCGGCCTCGATCTCGGCCTCGATCTCGGCATGGAGGTCTCCCGAGATCGAGAACCTCCAGGCCGAGAACGCCCCTCGAGCGCGCCTACAGAGGATGGCGACGTAGTCGAGCCCGTAAGGGTCATCGGCGTCGCATGCGGCGGCGCTCATACGCTGGTGCTCTGTGGCACCCAGTCGGCGCGGTCCGCGCTGTGTCGCTCGCCCAAGCCGGCCAGCAGGCGCGCAAAGAAGGTGGCGGTCGAGGCGCGCATGTGCATTCTCGACACGACCGCCAGCAGCGACTGCGCCGGCAGCAGCAACAGCATCGACGACGGCGCCGTCGCGGGCGCGAGCGCAGGCTCTTCGACCCCCCGACCTGGCGGGCGTCTCCGTGCAGTGGCAGGCACACCGCTCAACTTCAAGGTCATCGCACGCAGCGCGGCGGGGGTGGAGTGCTCGCTTTCGGAAGGCGCTCACTTCGGCGCGTCGCTCAGCGGGCGTCGAGGTGCCGAGCTGCCGCCACCGACGATCCGCCACGTGCGTGCTGGCCTCTACGAGCTCAGCCTGTGCTGATGACCACTGATGACCACTGATGACCACTGATGACTTATGATGACCATCCTCATCAGGTGCGTGCTGGCCTCTATGAGCTGAGCCTGTGCTGCGAGGTGGCAGGGGCGTATGAGCTTCGGGTGCAGCTCTACCGTGGAGCTGTGCCAGGCGAGCAGGGCGGCGGCGGCGGCGGCGGCGGCGGCGGCGGCGGCGGTGTGCCAGGAGAGCAGGGCGGCGGCGACGGCGGCCAGCGGACTGATCGTTTGTGTGGAGAGGCGGCTCTAGTGGATGACGACGGCGGGGTAGACGTCACTGGCTCGCCGGCGTCGATTTTCGTCTCACCGGCCGCCCCGTCGCCCGAGCACTGTACCCTCACCGGCGACTGCCTGCGCTTGGGCACCGCCATCGCAGGTGAGCGCCAGGATGGTCCTTGAATGTCCTTGATTGCCCTTGATTGTCATTGATTGCCACTCATGAGCTTCGTCAACCCAGGTGAGCGTCAGGAACTCCTCATCAGCGCCTGTGATCGCTTCGGCAATCGCATCTCCTCCAAGCCGCGAGCAAGCGGCGGCGGCGGCGGCGGCGGCAACGGCGGCAACGGCGGGGGCGGCACGATCTCCCCTGTGGAGATCGTCGTCGTGAGCTCCGCGGCTGGGCTCCGTGCAGACGCCGTCCCGGGCGAGGACCACGTGGCCGTTTGGATCTCGAGCCTCGGAGATGGCACCTACCGCGCCATCTTCCAGCCCGTCCGTTCGGGCCGTCTCGTCATCTTCTTCCGTAGCTCGGAGGGGGCAGCCCCTCTTGGAGACTCGCCCTACTTTCTCAATGTGTTGCCCGCCGCCGCCGCCGCCTCCGCATGCAAGGTCCGAGCCGCCGGGCCGCTGCTCATTGCATGCTGATTGCCTCCCTCATTGCATGCTGATTGCCTCCCTCATTGCATGCAAGGTCCGAGCCGCAGGGCCGCTGATGACCTCTGATGACCTCTGATGACCTCTGATGACCTCTGATGACTTCTGATGACCTTTGATGACCTCTAATGACCATCCTCATCAGGTCCGAGCCGCCGGGCCGCTGCTCACGGCGCCGCATGCGCTCGGCACGGCGCTGCGTTTCTCCGTGGCCGTGTGCGACACGTACGGTAACGCACGGCCCGCGGCGCAGGACCGCCTTGAGGTGCAGGTGAGCGGATGGCCTCTGAGTGTGCTCATGATGGCCTCATTAGGAGTGCTACTAATTTCGCCCGATGGCCCCTGATGACCGCGGGTTGTTGCCTTGCCCCGATGCAGGTGAGCGGCCCTTCGAGCACCACTTCGGGCATTACCTCGGGCAACACCTCGGGTATTATCTCGGGCACTCGCATCTCCACCACGCCGAGCGCCGAGGCGGGCGTCTACATCTGTGAAGGCTACCTGCAGACCGCCGGCCTGCATTACCTCACCGTCCTCCTCAACGGAACCGATCGCATTGCAGGCACGCCTTTGCATGCTGATTTCCTCCCTGATTGCAGGCTGATTGCCTCCCTGATTGCATGCTGATTGCCTCCCTGATTGTATGCTGATTGCCTCCCTGATTGCATGCTGATTGCTCCCTCATTGCAGGCACGCCTCTCAAGGTGCGTGTGCTCGATTTGGGAGCGCCGGGCGCCGTATTGAGCAGCACCACGGGCGTCGAGCTCAAGGGGACGGAGCCCGATGGCGTTGCGGTGGGCGCTCAGGACGACGCTCACGGCGCTCATGGCGCTCATTACGACGCTCAGGGCGATCAGTACGGCGCTCTCCAGCAGAGGGTTTCGTCGCATCCTCGCACGCCCGGCGACGTGGCGCTGCTGTCCGAGGGCGGAGCCGCGTCTGACTTTGAGATCTCGAGTGCGGAGATCGCAAAGGGCGGAGATCTCGAGGGCGGAGCCGCGTTTGACTTTGAGGTATCCGCCCTCGAGATCTTGTCCATCAGGCTGCGCTGCGCTATCGAGGGTGAGACGGCGCGCCTCGACGCCCACCTCAAGCTGCGGCTCAGGAGCGGTCCTGGCGTTGAGTTGGGCGTCGTCACGGGCGCCGCACGAGAGCGTGCGGAGGCCTTTGCACGCGCGGCGGTATGCTGCCGCTACGAGGGTGCTGATTGCATGCTGATTGCAGTATGATTGCATTCTGATTGCATACTGATTGCATGCTGAGTGAATGCTGATTGCGTTCTGATTGCATATTGATTGCGTGCTGATTGCATGCAGGTGTGCTGCCGCTACGATGGTGTCGACGAGGGCGAAGCGCTGCTGCACTCCCTGGCGACGCTCGACACGGCGCGCGACCCGGCGCCCACGACGGCGCTCCACCTCACCTTCGAGTTCGTGCCGCGCCGTGCCGGCATGCTGCGCATGCACGTCGAGCTGCGCGCGCCGACGAGCGCCGTCGCGAGCGCCGTCGTGAGCGCCTCGTCGCTCGCGTCCGCCAGCACCACAGCCATCGGCCGTCCACTGCCCCCGGCGCCCACGACGGCGCTCCACTGCCATCGGCCGTCCACTTCCATTGGCCGTCCACTACCATTGGCTGCTGCTGAGCCTATCAAAGTCTTCGGCGCGCTCGTGTGGCGCTTTCATCACCTGGGCGTCCTCTCGAGCACCTATCCGTTCACACCCCTGCCCGCCGACGGCACCTTCTACGACGTCGTGGCGGCCACGCCTGCATGCATGTGCGCGCGTCCTCTGGCGCTCCTTGATGACCTCTGATGACCTCTGATGACCTCTGATGACCTCTGATGACCATCCTCATCAGGTACGCACGCCCTTTGGCACTCCTCGACGAGCTGCGAGCCGCACCAGCCGACTCGTTGCCCGAGGTGCTACTCCTCGACCTCTGATGACCTCTGATGACCTCTGATGACCTCTGATGACCTCTGATGACCTCTGATGACCTCTGATGACCTCTGATGAGCCTCTGATGACCTCTGATGACCTCTGATGACCTCTGATGACCTCTGATGAGCCTCTGATGACCTCCCTCATCAGGTGCTCCTCCTCGACCTCGCGCACGATGCACAGCTACGCGCGCGGATGGAGGAGGCTCGCTCGCTGCTGCTGCCCGCGCCGCCCGCCGCCCGCCCGATGCTCCTCGGGCTGCTTGTAAGCTCATGGAGCGGAGGCCACGTGTATTCGGGCGCTGTGGCGAGCGGAGGCCACGTGTATTCGGGCGCTGTGGCGGGCGCTGCTGGCGGCAGCGGCAGTACTGTCGGCGGCATGGACGTGCACGGTCTCGCCGTCAGCGAGAGCATCGCGTGGCGGCGTGAGCACCTGACCAACGTGCGGCCGTTGGGCTCCGACCTCTGATGACCTTTGATGACCTCTGATGACCTCTGATGACCTCTGATGACCTCTGACGACCTCTGATGACCTCTGACGACCTCTGATGACCTCCCTCATTAGGTGCGGCCGTTGGGCTCCGTCCGGTACGGCACCGACCGTGTGCGTACGCTCTTGTACAAGTTCCTCTTTGACCACGTGCTCTGCCCGCTGCACCCGCCGCTGCTCGGAACGGCGCTCGAGTTGGGAACGGCGGGTGCGTTCGAAACGGCCGGCGACGGCGCCCGCGGCAGCGCGTGTCGGCTGGGCGCCCGCGGCAGCGCGTGTCGGCTGGTGCGGTCGCGCGATGGCCGTTACGAATGCTGGGTTCACAGCGACGTGGCTGCCGTGAACGAGCCCGCTGCCGGCTGCTCGGCGCTCGACTCGGCGCGGCCACGTGGCAGCCATGCCGCCGGCGTCCGGGTCGACCTCTTCTGCTGACGTAGAACGTGCCGTATGCGACCGCTGGGCGCTGCACGCGCGCGCTGGGGCACCAACCACCACTCATTCACCACTCATAGCATAGCACCTTACAGCCACCACTATCCCGCTGCCCGTACAGCCGGTTGTGGGTCGGTGTGGCACTTATCGACGAATACACACACATATAACGAGCTGCTTGCTGCTTGGGCGTGGTCAAAGATGTACATAAAGCAGTGATCGGTCGCCCGGCGCGACAGGCGTCGTGGACGTGGTTCGATACCTCGTGGAGTAAGACCCGTGGCCGTGCAATTAGCTTGCGCGGCGCGACGGGCGTGGGCGCGTGCTGGGGCGGGGGAGACCCCGCCCGTCGGTGCACGATAGTTGGTGCTCTGCGTGCTAATTAGCATACCTCGCAAACATTACGAATAAACTAAAACCGGAACCGGCAACTCCGCGCGACGACATCACACAGCTTCACAGCGTGTGGTGGCTGGTGCGTTGGGGCGACGCACCCATGCTCGCCGTGATTAGCTTGCACGGCAACTAGCAAGCGCGCGACGGGCGTGGCCGTGGGGGAGACCCGTGCAATTAGCGTGCATTTTGCATGCGCGCGACGGGCGTGGGGGAGATGGGCGCCGACGTCGGCTCCGACTCGTTCGACGCATCCGATGGCGACAGCTCTGAATCGTCAGACGAATCCAAGGCCGCCCACGACGACGCCTCAGGTGGGCGCCCCTGCCGCTGGCGGGACCCAGGAGGTGTGAATGCAAACGCTTCGGAGTCGTAGGGTGCACTTCCCTGTGCCGCCCCGACGGCGGAGAGGCGCCCGAGACGGCGCTCGGCAGCCATCTTCTCGAGCGCCGTCTCGAGCGCCACCAGCAGGAGCTGTTGCTGCTGCTGGCTCTGCGCCATGAAGAGATCGAAGGAGGTTTGGAGCTCGGCGACGCGGGCCTCTGCACCGCGCGCGCGCGCTTCCAGAGCCGCCACCTTCGCGAGCAGATTCGAATAGGGCGCAATCAGCATGCAATCGGGGGGCAATCAGCATGCAATCGGGCGCAATCAGCATGCAATCGGGGGCCATCAGCTCGTCACCTGAGCGAGCAGGGCAGCATTCGACCCGGGGACGAGCCCGTCGTGGGTGTCGACGACCGCCGACGCCTCACGGCCGGCCGTTACGGGCGCCGTCGTGGGCACAACCGGCCGCGCCGACGCCTCACGGCCGGCCGTTACGGGCGCCGTCGTGGGCCCCTCTGGCCGACGAGGCGCGGCGGGTAGCAGGTGGGCGACCAGCGGCTGTGGGTACGGCTTCTCTGGACGTGCGGGCGGCGGCGGCGGCGGCGGCGCGCGCCCCAGCGGTGGCGCCGTGCCGGGCATCTTGGGCTTCAGCTTGGGCCCTTCGGTCGGCTCGGACGCGTGGCGCGCCGTCGTGAGCATGCCCGCCGGGTCCGCGCGCAGTTGGACGACATGGAGCGCGACGTCGCTCAACACGAGCAGCAGCTCCGTGCCTTCTCCAAGATGGGTCGGCGCCGTGTCGGGCTTCATGGACGCCGTGTCGGGCATCTTGGGCGCCGTGTCGGGCTCCGCCAGGCTCTCTGTCGAGGCCATCATCCGTGCATGGACCCGGGCACGGCAGTCGCGAGAGGCGATCCGGTGCAGGCCGTACACGTGGCACGGCGGCGGCTCGAGGACGACGTTGGGCGCGCACAGCAATTCCGTCGGCGTCGGAAAGCGTACCGCCGCGGCGGCGGGATGATGCGCGTCGTGTTGGGCGGGATGCGCGTCCGCCGTCGTCGGCTGGCCGTAGGGCATCGCGAAGAGGCATGGCGAGCCCGGCCCGGATAGCAGAAGCCAGCGAGGGTGGCTCACCTCGAAGGTGCGAAGTTTCGTCACATCGTCCGGCCGCCGAGATTCGTCACATTCGGAGAGCGCGATGGTCGCGCGCAGCTCGCCGCCGATGTGCGCACCCAGCGTGAGTGGCTCGCTCACGTGCGCCAAGGCGCTCGCGCCGGGCAGAGGACCAGTAGGCAAGTTGGCCAGCAACTGAGCGCCGTTGGCTCCATGGGCCGAGGTGGACCATGCAGAGGGCAGCAGGAAGGCTCGCAGTCGGCTGGGTTCGTCGCCGACGAGAAGCACGCCCGCGGAGCCCTCGGCCTCCCCCTCGATATCAGAGGGCATCCAGCGGAGGCAGCGCACCCCTGACGAGCCTGACGAGCCTGACGAACGTGTGGGAGGCGCTGGGAGTGCGCTCACGAGAGTTTGCGCCCCGAGGGACAGTTCGAGCGCGAGGCCCGCTCGTGTGTCGGAGCGCTGCGGCACGTCGACGCGCCACAGGTGCACGGCGCCGCTCGCGCGGCCCACAGCGAGCAGCGAGCCGCACCAGGTGATCGTCGTGGCGATGGCGCCGTCGTGAGCGCCGTCGTCATCCACACGGCAGCAAGGCGAAGAGATCGCGAGCTTGCCAAGGCCGTGGCTGAGGAGGCGCACTTGGCCACTGCAGACGACTGCGAGGAGGTCGTCACGTGACGGGTGGAAGCGCACGACATCGGCCGGCGCGGCGGCCGTCAGCGGAGCCGCGTCGGGTCGCATGCTCCACTGTTGCAAGATGTGGAAGAGCACGAGCTGCCCATCCGCTGGCGCCCGGCGGAGGCGCATCAGGAGCAGATCGCCGGCAGCCGTCCCGACAGCGAGGAGGCTAGAGTCGTGCGGCGAAAACCTCAGCTCGACAGCCGGCGAAGGCAACCGGGCCGTGCATAGGAAGGACATCTGAAGGTCAAAGCAGTCGATGGCATGGCCTTTGGCGACGAGGATGACGTGCATGCTCTCCGAGACGGCGAGCCGCGTTGCGCCCGGGCTGGTGGAGGCACCAGAGGGCAGCAGCGGCTGCACGTGCGGTATGGCTCGCTGGGTCAACATGACGTTGGTCGCGATGGTTTCGAGCGCGCGAGTCAAGGCGCGCGCGTGGAGGCAGAGAGGATGGCGCGAAACTGGATATGAAACTGGAGTTTGGCTGTGAAGACACAATTGTCTTTCATTAGTCAAACCCGCTCGGAGAATCATCGACGAATCTGTTCACGGGGCGCGCTAGCTATCGTTTTCTACGACAGGGGGGGTGATTAAAACACCCTCGCCTTTAGCGGATCATATGTGCACGGCGTGACGACGGGCGGACGACGGTCCGACGACTGCACTACGTCGCGGTGTGCTCGAAGCGACCAGGTCACCCTCCCTGAGCGGCCTGAGGTGCTTCTTGCGGCAAACAAAGTCTCTCTGCCCGGGCAGCAGAGCGGCATCTGTGGCTCCATCGGCGGTGGCCAAGATCCTGATGCTGATCGGTGGCGGAGTGTCAAGAACAAGAGAACTTGGAGTGACCATGCATCGATAATTGATCGCGGTGATCCGGCCGCGGTACCACCGTTTGTCCTCTTTGCTCATAGCTCTTGGCACTTCAAGCAGGGGAAATTGCGCGGGGTCCATGACCCAGCACTCCATGCCGACCTTCAGTCCGTCCACGTCCATGTCTGGGCACTTTCTCAGCACCGTGAGGCCATTCTCTGCCACTTCGATCTGTAGCCTCTCGGCGCCTCCACTACCGGAGAGCGGCTCGCGCTTCTGGAATGACAAGCTCGCAAACCAGTTGCGCATCCCGAGAGATGGCTTCTCAAGCGCCTCATAATAGTCTTCTCCTGCCTTAATGAAGCTATTATGGTGCAAACGCTTGACACACAGCGCCTGGAGCTCCTGAGAGCTAAACGTGACCTTCCACTGCAGAGCCGCGGACAGCGCAGCGTTGCGGATCTCGACGCCAATCTCGGGCCTCGACGGACCGACGTTTCTCCAGAGCGTGCCATCCGGAGGTCTTGTACCACTGACTCGCCGCCGATAGATCTTGATTGCCTGGTCCAAGAGGGTTGCATCGTCTGTTATCTTGTCGCCGCTGATCTTGCGGTAAAGCTGGAGCATCACATCCTCGCGTACCTTGTTTGGCAGTGGGCCTGGCTGCAGCTTGGACAAGGCACATCCTTTGCCGTGGGTTGCTTGAAATGCGTGTAGCATCGCCAAACCTGGCAGCGCCAAGCGCTTGCCCGGGAGTAGAGCCGCAAGGGCCGCTTGCCGTTGCGCCTCCATCTCTGTGCAGGACACTGCGAGCGCATCCTTGACCTGCTCAGCAGAGAGCCCGTCGATGAGGTCGACGGCCCCATAGCACAGATAGTCGGTGAGCGAAGCGGGCATCGAAACGGATAAATTTGCGCGGACGGACGAGCCGGTAATAGGCGCGTTTTGTACCGTCTGTCTTGGACGTCGCTCGAGAGTGGGCACGGAGATGCGCGCACACGTCCACAGGATGAACGAAGGAAGGAGAGGGCAGTCCAGCTCGTGCACTCGTGCACTTCTCTCACTTCCAAACTCGTGATCTAGGCTGCTCGCGGTTTCATTTTCTTCGTTTCTGACGCGCCGCGGACGAATCAGACGAACAAGGGATCCCCGGCGACGGGCGGGCTCAATCCCTCGACCCTCCCCGGAGACCCGTGTAAGACCCGTTTCGACCGCGCGGAGTTGTCCATTCTCTGACTGTCCTGTCATTTGACGTTTCATGTTCACCTCCCTCACCAGGGCGGGGCTGTGGTGTGCGGTGCGACCCACGTGCGAGGGCGGGGACTGGCACACGCGCGAGAAACGAATCACACCAGGCCCACAGCAGGCTCCTGTCCAGGACCGTCGATCCCCGACTTCCCGACCGGTCCACGCCAACGAGGCAGTCCGCAGTCGAGGCGCACAGCGCGACAGCCACCGCACAGTAAAGCCACTCTGAGTGGGACAGGCGGATACAGGCGGAGCGGCGGCACCAGCCACCAACACCAAGCCAACAAGAAGACGAGATAGAACCAAGATCCACGCGACGTCGAAACACGAAAAGACAAAAGTGTCAGAGCTCTCGGCTCCGGCTGAGACTACTTCGAAGCGTCACTGCTCACTCTGATCTCTGTGCACAGTCGACAGGTGAGACAGGTGTCACCGCACGGGGTTGAACGAAACCGATTCACGAGAGCAGGACATCAGCAGGTCATTTCCGTCATTTCGCATTAGTCCTTACACACGCCGGACCCGCTCAGGGCCTCAGGCTCAGCGCTATACTTTCGTCTTACGTCTATGACATGATGCCGCGTTGCCGCCAGCATGCATGTGAAGGCGGCGGGCCTTTGGCGTTTCTCTTGTGGCATTCAGTCCCGCGAGCCTGCGGCTCAGACGACGGCCACCTTCGAGTCGACCACGCCCGCCATGCCCATGATCAGGTCCATGTCCAGGTCCATCATACTGTTGGCGCCGCGCCAGTCGAAGGCCTGGTCGACGTTCAGGTCGTTCGAGTTGGTCCCATAATCTGAGCCGATGGCCGAGGTCTCTGTCGAGGGCTGCTCGAACGTGGTCGCGGAGGTCGCGTCGACGGAGGTGGCCCGCGCATAGCTTTGCGGGAAGGGGTCCGTGTTGCTGCGCGGCTTCTTGAAGCATTTGCCCAGCTCCGGTGCGTCGTCCATCGTGGACGATGACCGTTGGAACGGGAAACTCGAGGAAGCGGTCGGGGCGGGCATCGCGGTGCCGGTGGCCATTGGGGGGCTCGAAAGGGGAAGGCTCGAAAGGGGGAGGCTCGAAAGGGGGGGGATCGAAAGGGGGGGGATCGAAAGGGGGGGCGCCGAAAAGGCCTGCGAGAGCGCTGCAGTGTGAGCACGCAGGACGTGCGCCGAGAGGTCCGACATGTGCAAATTGTAAAAGACCGACGGGTCCAGACTCAACGCCGGAGGAGGGTAGCCACCCCACAGGCCCGGGATGCCTTGGGACAGCGGCAGATCGAACAGAGGCGTGCCAAGGGCGGTGGCAAAGAAGGGCGGGTTGGTCGGCAGCGGCATCGGCGAGGCGGCAACGGAGGAAGAGGGGAGACGAGGCAGCGGGTGTGTGGAATGCGCCGCTTTCGAAGGTTGAGGCAGCGGCGGCGCCTCGCCCTCAAGGCTAGGCGCGTTCACGCCGCTGCCGAGGCGCAGATAGGCCGATTGCAGCCGCTCAATGTGCTGCAGATAGACTGCCACATTGGGCAGCGCGGCGGCCACTGAGGGCTCAAGTCCCAACCCTTGGGTGAGAAGGGAGGGTCGAGCGCTGGGGCGAGCGCTTCCGCCGATGCCGGCCTGCGGAGGGGGAGCGCCCCACGACGGTACGCCTGGGAGCGGGGGCGCGGGCATCGATGCCAGGGACGGCCTGAACGACTGGCCGGCCCCCGCCCTCGCGACCCCCCTTTCGGCGTGGGTCGCGCGCTCAGCGGAAGAAGACGACGGACCGGCGCCGTGGTGAGCACTTGCATGCGCAGCCGAGGAGCGATTGCCCATTGGCTGCGGCATCAGGGGCAAGAGCCCGAGGGTCTGCCACGGTCGCGCCGTCGGTGGCGCCATCTGCAACGACGGCACGGTCTTTCGGGAGTGCGAGTGCTCCGAGAGAAGGCCCGGGCTGGAAGGCGGCGAGAGCTCCGGTGACGGGGAGGCCAATGACGAAGGCGTGCTCGAGTGGCCGCTCGTCGGAGTCTTGTCGGAGGCGCACGGTGCCTTCTTGGCCCGCGAGTGCGACGCCCCCGACGCGTCCGATCCCGCATCACAGTGGTCGCTCGCCTCGTCCTTCTCCATGGACTCATCGCCGTCCTTGGCCGAGCGGCTCGCATCGCTGGGGCGCAGCCCCGACGACTCCATCTTGGGAGAGAGCTTCTCGGACGCCTTGATGAGGTTGCGGTCGCGCTGGCGCCGGTTCTGGAACCACACCTGGATCTGCGTCGCGTCGAGCGAAGGGGTGGCAAGCACAGCAACGGTAAGGGAGAGATCTGCGGAGCCCCGGTTGCAGATCTCCCGGTTGCAAGTGGGAGGGGGAAGGGAGCCCGGCCGCACGGGCGGCCATGCGCGCGCAAATACCTGCCGCTGCGATACTTCCAAGTCCGTTGCGAGCCGCTGGCGCATGTGCAGTGAGGGGTAGTTCTCGATCTTGTACACTTGCTCGAGCAAGTAAAGCGCCGACGACGAGATGATCCAGCGCCCACCGATGGTGGACGAGGGATTGTCGACGGCGCTCAGGAGCTGAGGGCTCGCCGGCTGCACGCGCACGCGTCCGCAGGGGGCCATTCCATAGTTCGGGGCAGCCAAGCCGCTCGCCATTGCGGATTACTAATGAAAAGAGACACACACTCAGCCGGTGAGATTACGCGCATGTAGACCTCGAACATCTCGCTTCGTCAAAAAATCGATGCCTCAAAACTCCTCGAACTTGTCCGCAGAATCTCCCGTTTTCAGATGTGAGTTCAAGACGACCAATTTCGATTTCGTAAGCAGGGAGTCCAGGGAGTGAGCGAGTGAGTGAGTGAGTGAGTGAGTGAGTGAGTGAGTGAGTGAGTGAGTGAGTGAGTGAGTGAGTGAGTGAGTGAGTGAGTGAGTGAGTGAGTGCCTCACTCGTATGCAGACTATTCTTATGTGACTTGACTTGACTTGACTTGAACTTGACTTGACTTGACCTAACATGACACGACCGGGCTGCAACTCGAGCGGGACCACCGGGGGCGGGTCCACACGGGTGGTGCGGACGCCACGGCGAGCGTCGCCGCCACAGCAGAGGGAGCGCCTGCCGTCCCGGGCGCCGCCTCGGCACCCGCATCCGCGATGATGCCCGCGCCTGGCGGCGAGCGGCAGGTTTTGTTACCGACATCGGAGAGCGAGGCAAAAAAGCGAGTGGGCGTGTGCACGCTCGTGGTCATCGGCTTCTTCTGGGTCTCGGGCGGCCTGTACGGCAATGAGACGATGGTCTCGTCGGGGCCGCCGCTGATCGTCTTCCTCTGGACGGTGCTCGCTGGACTCTGCTTCGCGCTCCCGAACGCACTCATGACGGCCGAGCTTGCCACCGCCTTCCCGGTGGACGGCGGTCAGGTCGTGTGGACGGCCGAGGCGTGCGGGCCGCGCATCGGCGGCCACAACTGCTTTTGGGTGTGGTTCACCAACCTGCTCGACGCGGCGGTGTACCCGCAGATCGCCGCTAAGTACGTGAGCAAGGCACTCCAACTGGGGCTGGGCAGCGAGCAGGGGATCTGCTTGGCCATGGTCGTCTGCGTGGCGGTGACCAACTGCATGGGCCTCGACTGGGTGACGGCCTCGCAGAGCGTCGTCTTCTTCCTCTCTCTCACCCCGAGCCTCATCTTCATCGTCATCGGTCTCGGTCGGCTCGAGCCCGAGGTGCTCACCTCGACGGAAGGCGAGACTGACTGGGCTCTCCTCATCTCGTGGGCGCTGGTACGATTGCATGCTGATTGCATGCTGATTGCATGCTGATTGCATGCTGATTGCATGCTGACTGGGCTCTCCTCATCTCGTGGGCGCTGGTACGATTGCTTCTGAATGCTTCTGGGTGCCTCTGAGTGCTTCTGAGGGCCTCTGAGTGCTCTTGTCCCTCTGACTCATTGTGGCACCTTGTTGAACTCCAGTGGCTCTACTCGGGCTTCTCGACGCTCGGATCGATGGCGGGTGAAGTCGAAAATCCCAAGTACACCTACCCAGCCGTCGTCGCATTCCTGCTGCCGCTCGTCATCGCGCTCAACGTGATGCCCTTTGCCGTCGCGCTCTCTCTCGACCCCGACACTGAGCATTACGACGCGGGCTACTTTGGAACCCTCGCTGGTCAGCTCTCCGGCCTGTGGCTCAAGACGCTCTTCGTGGTTGGCGCGAACATGGCGCAGGTCGGCCTGTACCACTCGCAGGTCATCGCGGCGGAGCGCTCGTGCGGCGCCTTTGTTCACGCGTACTTGAGTGACCTTGGGTTCACGTGCCTGCTGCCGTTGAATCGAGAGGCCCCGCCGCCGTCGAGGCTCACCCCCCGCATGAATGAGCCCCCGCTGGAGGCCGCGCAGACCCCGATGCTGCACCGACGCTGCTTGGCTTCGCTCACCCTCTGGCTGAAGACCGAGCCAGAGGGCGGCGGCATGTCGCGCGCCAACGTACTCTTCAACGCGACGATTGCGGGCTGCCTGACCCAGGTGCATCCCGAGCTGATCTCGAGTGCCGGAGATCATCCCGAGCTGATCTCGAGTGCCGGAGATCGCCACGGATGGCCACGCATAGCTCCTGCATAGCTCCTTGTTTCGCTCAGCTGTGCGACTCACGTTGCGATTGAATGAACGAGTGCCATTGAGTGCGATGGATTGCCTCCCTCATCAGGTGCACCTTGAGGCGCTCTGATGACCTCTGATGATCACTGATGACCCATGATTGCCTCCCTCATCAGTTTCACCTCGAGGCGCTCGTCGAGGTGGAGATGATGCTGTTCGCATGCTCGCACTGCCTCTTCCTGTACTCTTTCATCGCGCTGCGAGTACAGCGCCCGAACGTCGAGCGTCCCTTCCAGCTGCCGGGCGGCGTGCAGACCGCCGTCTGCTACTGCTTGCTGCCGTTCTGCTTTGCCGTCAGCGCTCTTTTGACGAATCTCTACTCCTCATGGGAGAACACGGTCGCCTTCGTCGTCGTACTCTCGATCGGTGCCATCGGCCATTGTATCGGCAGCTTGATGCGCTGGCGCATCGAACGCGCCAAGGAGCGCTCGCCCGACTTGACTTACACTACAAGGAACGGGCCTTCTACGACCGAGTACATTGCGCGAATCGATCCTGGGTAGATCCTGGGATGCTACCGGTACTGGGAGGCGCGAATCGATCTGAGCACAGCCAATCGCAAGCTGTACAAGGCGGCTTTTTGTGTCGCCCCGATAGCCGCCCAGGGCCGCTTTGGTCGAGATACACCAGTGGCTGTGGGTGCGAACCGTGCTATTGCGGGTGGCTCACGCCTCCCAGCTCGGCTGTCGCGCGTCGGTCCGAGAGGCGCGTTGGATTTTCGCTTGGGCGCTTGCTGCGCGGGCGTTCCGGCACCCGTCGCGGAGTACTCCGCGGACAGTGCGGGCACAAAGACACGTTACGTAATGGAACCGCGTACTCGTAAACGCGGCATGTATCGCGCATGGCCGCATGTGGGTTCACCGCATGGTACACCGTCGGGTTCGCCGGTCGGGGGCCGCGCGCGGCTAATGGGCCGGCATCGTCGAGAACGAGCACGAACGACCCGAGCGAGGAGCGTGCCACGTAATCCGACGCTTGTGAGTTTAGTCACGTTTTCGGACTCTTACTAACTATACCCATGTAATTGAGGTCTGGAGGTCTTGGGCAGATCAAGTAATGGGCGGGGCCCTGCAGGTGCGGTCCTGATACACGACTCATGTCCGCAGAGCACGCAGGCGCCGCAAACCGGCGCTCGGCGCAGCGTAGTACTCACATGGCCTAATCATCGCATGCTACGGGACTATTGACCGTACAGTAGAATTTCGGAGCCGTGATGCTCCGGTCTGAAGCGAGCTTCCAGCAGTGCAAGCACTCGAACGCAAGTTATCTGGGCTCACTTCTTCTTCTTGGCGTCCTTGCCCGCGGGCGCGCTCCCCGCACGCGGAGCCGAGGGGTTACTGAGGTACGCTTGGAAGGCCTCGTATTTCTCAGTGCCATCGAGGCCAGTCTTGCCACGCGCTACGCCCTTCTTGCCGAGTGGCAGGTTGATACGCGCCGTCAGTGGGAGCGGCTTGTCATATCGTCGGTGCTCGTAAAGAGCCTTTTCACGCTCGTTGATGGATCGCTCGATGTGGGCAGACGCCGGCCGCTTGTTGTACCCGAATACGCTGAGCTCATGAGCGTTGCAGGCCTTGCTCGGTGCGCAGGTCGCTGCGGTGACCAGTCCACCCGGCCACATCACCATGAGGGCGCCATCCTTGACGCCGACCACCGTAGTCTCGACACCAAGGGGTGTCGCGATGATGTCGCGCACGTTGACGTTGAAAGGGGCAAGGGAAGCTGCGTCTGTCACCAGCGCTGGGCCCTTTTTGCCCTTCTTGCCGCCCTTCTTGGGCATCGCCGCCTACAAGGGCGGCCCGCGAGCGTTGACGAGCCTCACACCAGTTCTCACACCCGCCGGAGCCGTGCCTGATGATGGCCTAATTTGGAATGTGCCAATTGGAATCGTACCTGAGGTTCGACTTGTGAATGTTACACTTGGTCGAATCCGGACACATCTACTTCGAGACGAACGTGCGGTGAGGCCTGCTGCAAGTTCGCGACGAAACCCGATATGGCGGATTGCGGTTCTGCCTGCGCGGGCGACTATCGGGTCCTCGGTAAGGTGGGCGAGGGCGCCTTTGGAACAGTGTTTCGTGCGCGGGACCGCACGGGCACTGAGGTCGCGCTCAAGCGGATCCGCGTACGTGACGTGCGCGAGCTTCCAACCAATGCAGTGCGTGAGATGAACGCGCTCCGCCGCGTGAGCCACCCGAACGTGGTGCCGCTTCTCGGCGTGCACACGCACGGCTCGAACATCGTGCTCGTCATGCCGTTCGAGTCGAGCTCGCTGGCGTCACTCCTAGCACAGCGTGATTTACCTCTCTGCGACGAGCATGCGAGCACGCTGGGCCGTATGCTGTTCTGCGGTCTTTGTGCCATCCACTCCGACGGCTTGCTGCACCGCGACATCAAGCCACACAACCTGCTGCTCTCCGCATCGGGCATGCTGCGCATCGCTGACTTTGGGCAGGCACGGCTGCTGCCGACGGCGCACGACGCCTCGCTCTCGCATGCCGTCGCGTCGCGCTGGTACCGTGCTCCCGAGTTGCTCTTGGGATCGCGCCGTTATGGCATGGGGGTGGACCTGTGGGCGGCGGGATGCGTGCTCGCGCAGCTGCACACGCTCTGCGCTCTCCTGCCCGGCGAGTCGGACATCGACCAGCTCTTCCGCGTCGTCGCCTTCCTAGGTAGCCCCACAAGAGAGAGCTGGCCCGGAGTCGAAGCGCTGCCCGACTTTCACAAGATTGAGTTGCCCGCGGGCCTGCCGCCCGTGCCGCTGCGCGTGCTCGTGCCGCTCGCGTCGGACGCGGCCCTCCAGCTGCTCGGCCGCCTTCTCATATACGACGAGTGCCGGCGCGTGAGCGCTCGCCTTGCTGTGGAAGAGGAGGCATGGCTCGCAAGTGCTCCTCGATCCCCCATTCCATTGGCCGCGCTCTTCGGTCATGCACTGATCGGCCTCGACGCGTCACCCGTCGTGCCGCCGCGGCGCCCGCGCCCGATGACAGAGGACGGCGCGGGCGCGGAGCCGCCCGCGCCACCAGCACCACGTCACACAGACTTCCCCGCCCCGATCTGCCAGCGCGCCGCAGCGCCGCCAGAAGGCGCCGTCGCCGTGCGTCGCATGCTCGAGAGTGCGAGCGTGCTGCTCGAACGGTGGCGTGCTGCTCCTCCGGCTGAAGTTTCGAGGTAGTTTTTTTCGATCAATCTACTGTGTTCACAGTCTTGTTCACAATCCGAAGACGTGCCGATCGATGGAGTCCGAGGCCAAGCGACCGCGCGCGGCGGACGACGAGCCGCGCTGCCGCTACCTGCGCTTCTCCAACCTGCCGCACGGCTGCTCCTCTGATGAGCTCAAGACGCTTCTCGAGCCGCTCGGCAAGGTGGAGGAGGTGCAGGTCGCGAGGGCGAGCGGCGGCGGCATGCTCGCGCTTGTGGAGATGTCGTGCACGCGCGAGGCCACGAGCGCCAAGCGCCGGCTCAACGAAATGCCGCTCCGCGGAAGCACCATGACAGTTGTCTTTGACAGCGCCCGCAACGAGCCCTCAACGCAGTCGCAACAGCCGCAATCGTCGGCCCCACCTGCGCCACCTACGCCAAAGCCACCTCTGCCCACACCCGCGATGCAACCACCCGTGATGCCCAGGCCCGCGCCGGCGCCGGGCGGACCGGGCGGCTTCACGGGCGCTATGCCGATGAATGGCTTCGTGAACGGCTTTCCCGGGAGCAAGCTGCCGCCCTTTTTCCTGCCCGAACGCATGGAGCGCGACGTGCACGAGAACCGCGTCCTCAAGATGCGCTCCGTGCTCTGGACAGCCAAGGAAGAGGACATTCGTAACTTTTACAAGCCGCTCGTGCTCGACCGCGATGCGATTGAGATGGGCAAGGACCACGCGGGCCGCTTCTCGGGCATGGTGTACGTGCGCCTTCGCTCAACGGCCGACCTGAACGCAGGGCTGCGCAAGCAGAGCGAATTCCTTTGTGGCCGACAGGTCATTCTGCAGCGTCTCGACCCGGGCACGCCAAATATCTTCCGGCCGGGTAGCGATGGGCGTGGAGGCACGTTGCCCGGCTACGGCGGTGACGGGCTAACAGCGACGCAGCGTGACGGTATGCTGTCTATGACACGGCCGGTAGAGATGCAACGCAGCTTGAGCAGTGGCCCGCCGCCCCCCATGTTCCCGGGCGGAAGCGGCGGCGGCGGCAGCGGCGGCGGCGGCGGCGGAGGAGGAGGCTGCAGCAGCCGAAGTGACGTGGCCGTACCCGCCGGACCGCCGGCCGCTGTCTTCAAGGCAGAGCCCCGCCCCTGGCCCAGGGAGGTTACACCTGCGGCCAAGAGGGAGGTGGTTACACCGTCGAAGCCCGCAGGGCACGTGAGCGTGTCCCTGTCCGTGTCCACCGCAGCCGCGGGCGGGCGTGAGCGCGCACTCTCCGAAGCGCTCGCCGCCGCGCCGGCTGCCGACGCGCTTGCTGCGGTGCGCACCTTCTTATCCACGGACCCGCGGCTTCCGCCCAACACCCGCCGCGCGATGACGCTGCTGCACGAGCTGCGGACAAAGCTGCTCGACGATCCGAGCTGCACGGCGTCGGTGCTCACCCGCCACGCCTTTCGCTCCCCCTTCGAGTCCGCCGGGGTGCTCGGGTACACCCTGCCCGAGATCGAGGCTTGCTTCGGCACCCGCTCGGCCGACTCGGTCTTCTGGCCCATGTTCCAGACCTTTCACACCATCCTGCCGCACCAGGCCGACGACGACGTCGAGGACGACTCACTCGCGGACTTCCTCGCGGCGTGATTAGCACGGCGCGCCCACCACGTGATGGGAGGGCGGCGCAGAGCGGTCAGCGGCGTGTGATGCGAACGCGGAAAGCGAGGCACGTGACAATTGTGCGTTGACTTGTGTGTACGGTCGATTTTGGGACCGCACGACGCGGTCGCCCGCGAGTCGCGAGGAGAGTCCGGCGTTTGTCCGTGGGCGTGCGCGGCTCCGTTCTGGTTCGCAGATCGCACGCGGTCCTGGCCACGCGCCCGCGGCGGCGGCGCGGAAATTCGCTTCGGTCTTACGGAGTTACGGTCTATTCGCGCAGAGAGTGCCGCGTTCCGCGCGGTTTCGCGCCAACTGTACTTCGCGACTTTCACCAGCAGCTTTACTGTACTCAGTACTACTCAGTATTATGCGTATGGGTCTAGACTCTCTGCGACCGGTCTTGGGTCTGCTGCGCGTAGGTCGATTCGGACACGTTGTACGTTCCGCGTCGGCGCATCGACGGGCGAGTCGCGGTGTGTTGCCCCTCGTTGAGGCACACAAACATGCACTGTACTGGGCCGCCGATGGCAAGCTAGCGGGCGGCCCGCCACGCACGATCGCTCTCACCTGAGCTGCTGTGGCTGCCGCCTCTGCTCTAACTCTGCTGCGGAGCGCCGCCTGCACTAGTGCATGCCCGCGGGGAGCGCGCCGCTCTGGCGACCGTCTTCGTGGACAATGCATGCTGGTTGCGTCCCTCATCGCATGCAGGCCAGGCGTTGGATGTGTGCCGCTCAGGCGGCCGCGTCGGCGAACAGCTCCGTCTTCGCGATGAGCAGGTTACCGTAGGCACGCTTCTGGTCAAGCTCCACAAGGCCATGCGTGGCGAGGAAGAGCACCTCCTGGAAGCAGCCGGCGACGATCTTGCGCTTCTCGGAGTTCGGCTTGGAGGAGCGGCACGTGCTGCTGATCATCGCCTTGTACGAGACCGGCTCGTCGCCCGCGGCATCGAAGGCCATCGCGAGCACCTCGTACATTTTGCGCGTGCGCGGGTTCCAGTGCTTCGGATCCTCTTGAGTGGCGCCGGCGCCGTCGGCCGCGTCGGCGAACGAGTTGTCGGCCGCCACGTTGGGCAGCTTGAGCTTCGGGTCGAAGCCCGTGTCCACCTCAGGCTCGTCACTGGGCGCCACATACGCGGCGCCAAAGTCGTCGGGCGCCTCCATGCTGCCGAGCCCCTCCTCTTCGTCGTCCAGCGGCTCCTCCTCGTTGTCAAAGGGCACCGGCTCCTCCTCCTCGTCGCCCATGGGCACCGCACCAAAGGAGCCTCGGCCGCCCGACGAGGGCGGCTCGAGACTGGCGCGCGCGTGAGCCGCCGCGGTTGGACCTCTCCCCGGAGTGTCGGCGGAGCGGAACTGCTCGGGCGCGTCATCCTCGTCGTCGAGCGCGGCGGACGCGGACGCGGACGCGGACGCGGCGGCGGCGGCGGCGGCGGGCTGCTTCGCCGCGCGGCCGCTCGCCACGTCCACTGCGTCAGAGAAGCGCGCCTTCTTGGGCGCCACCCGCGGCGCATTCGGCCGGAAGCACGCAAAGGACTCGGCTCCGCGTGGCAAGTAGGACAGGCCGCGCGGCGGGCCAGCGATCGGATCCCACTCATCGTCGCGCGTGGCGGCGGCGGCGTGCGCGGCCTCCTCCGCGTCGAAGTCGCGCGTGATCTTGCGCAGCTCCTCCGGGTCTGTCAGCTGCTTCCGGATCTGCTCCGTCGAGATCATCGTCTCGACGTCGAGGACCATCTTACGCTTCGGCTTGCCCTTGGGCGGGAGCTTGGCCTGGGCCGCGCGCCCCGCCGCCTTGTCGGCGGCGGCGGCGCGCGCACCGCGTGCAGGCGGCGCATCCTGCATCACTGGCGCGAGCGAATCCGGTTCCTCGCCCTCCTCGCCCTCCTCGCCCTCCTCGCCCTCCTCTGCCTCCATCGGCCCCAGGCCAACCTCCTCCTCGCCGCCGAAGCCGAAGGCGTTCGGCCCAAGGGCGTCCTCGTCCTCCTCGACCTGCTGAAGCAGCTCCTCGTCCTCATCGGTCCGCCGCTCCATGCTCTTCCGCTCCTCGCGCCGGCTTATCTCGATCGGAGGCAGATCGTCCTCCTCCGCGTCCTCCTCCTCAGCGGCGGCCGCGGCCGCCGCCGCCACGTCGGGCTCGCGGCTCTTGCGTGCGCGCTTGCCCCCACGCGCGCCTTCGTCCTCGTCTTCCACCTCAGCGCTCGGCTTCCGGAAGAAGTGCTCGAACTTGCTCGTCGCGCCGAAATGCTCGTCGTCCTCCTCCTCCTCGGCGAAGGACGGATCGATGCCCGTCAGCCCAGCGGTGCCAAACTCGTCCTCGTCATCGAGCTGGATGCCCTCGAGCTGCTGGTCCTCGTCGTCGTAGTCCATCGAAGGCATGAGCTCCGGATCGAGCTCATCCTCGTCGGCCAGCTCGGTGCCGCGCGTCAGCTCATGGTAGCCCTTGACGCCCGCGCCTGGGGCGAGCTCCACGTTGCCCGGCTGCTTGAAGGCGTCCTTGATCTTGGTAAGCGCATCGGAGCAGTCGGTAAGCAGGTAGACGACCTTCTTGGAGAAGATGCGCACCACGCCGAGCAGCAGATGCCCCGACACGCGCAGCGCGAGCGGCACGTTCTGCGGGGGGTTCTCGATCTCGTTGACTGACTCGGGAATGTTTGTCTGCATGATCATCGGCTTGGAGCCCTTCTTCTCGAGGCCCATGTGTGCGGCGAGCCAGATCTTGCCCAGCGCGCCCTTCTTGCTCAGCACCAGTTGTGAGTAGAACATGGTCGCGCCAACGACGACTGCGAGGCGAGAGGGTGTGGCTTGGCGCTCCCTGGGCGGACTCCTCCTTGGACCTTGCTCTCGACCTCGCTTTTCGCGGCAAACGAGTCGAGGGACGTTTCGTCCGTTCCCCTTCGGCACAGTCTAGCACAGTCCAGGTGGACAGCAACCTTTAAACTTGCTTGTAGGTCCTCAGCTAAACACCCACAAGGACCGGTGCGCACGAATCACGGTTTCACGCCGCCGCCGCCAGCCACCTCACTCCCTCGCCGCGCGCCTCGTCCGGAGTCAGCCCGATCACGTAGCTCTTGCGCACGCGCGCTCTCGCGGGCAGCGAACTCGCCACGAGCGCGAGCACCGCCTCGCGTGCCGGGCTGCCATGCTGCTGCGACGCCTGCAAGTTGCACCCAATCTCCACGGTGCCTGACGCCTCGTGTGGCAGCGCCATCACCTGCACACCTATCTCGCGGCGCAACGCGCCCGCCGCACCCCTGCACTCGTCTAGCGTCGCCTCCTCTACCTGGATGTTGAAGTTGGTCACGTACGGCTGCACACCAACGATGGCGACGCCGGCTCGCAGCGGCAGCGGTGGCCCCGCGGCACTCGTGCCGCTCGGCGCCGCCATCGCCGCCGCCGCGGCGCCGTCCGCGCCTGGAACAATGCCACCACCGCCAAAGTCGAGCACGAGCGACGTGCTCGCTTCGCGCGGTGACCCAGCGCGGACCGAAGCGAAGAAGGAGGTACCGCGCCGCGTCTCAAGTAGCGAACGCGCAGCCCGTGGGCCGTACATGAGCACCGGGCAGCCGAGCTCGCCGAGCGCACCGCCAAGCTGCCACGCTGCCACGTCGCACGCTGCCAACTCGTCCGCGAGCGCGTCGGCGCTGGCCTCCGAGAGCGGCATGAACGAGACCATGTCGACTGCGCCCTGTCGTGGGTGGGGCGCCGGATGCGGCTCTTGCGAGAGATCGATAAGCGAGAGGGCCTCAGCCGCTGCTGCTCGGGCGGCGGCGACGAGCGGCCCTGTTTCACCGACGAGCTTGACCGAGGAGCGCGCGTACGCCACGTCAGTGAAGGTGTCGACGACGGCGACACGTGGGTGCGCCGCAAGTGCGGACGCCGCCACGCGTGAGGCGATCGAGGCCACGCCCGACGAGATGTAAATGGCACAGCTCACGAGCATGGCGCCCAGCGGCTTCAGTGCCAATCACGAATCGTTTTGTGTGTACAGTACGCGTACCGGTAGCGCGGTTGGCGACGGAGCGCCAGTGTGCAGGCCGCCGTTTTGTTGTGTTGCTGTGAAGAAACGACATTTCTTCGAGGTCGTTTCTTCGAAGGAACGATTATGGCAGGCGACGTGTCAGCTCTGGCCTCACACGTGCGCCAACAAGAGGAGGAGGAGCGCCGATATGCGCAGGAGCGAAGTCATCGCAAACGGCTCGAGTGCGAGGCCTCGACGCCCGACGCCGGAGATCATGCCATTTCATCCCATTTTATGCCATTTTCGAAAACGCCGGAGATCATGCCAGCTGTTCAGATCTCCGCCATCGCCCAGCACCTGCTCTCAACAGGCTACACGCCTGCAAAGCTGGCGAATTCGGCTGAGTTCTCGCCCCGGCAGGGGCCATCCCTGATGGAGGTGATCGGCGTGCGACAGCCGACTCCCAAGCCACCTGCACCTCCGCCGCCTCCGCCGCCTGCGCTGCGGATGCCAATACTCGACCTGTCAGTCGTGGTGGATGACGCCATCTTGTCGGAGGCCATGCAAGCGCCCAATCAGACCCTTTGGAGTCGGCTGCACGCGGAGGGTGCCGTCGAGTCTGCGCGGCTGCGCGCGCTCTGGGACGAGGAATGCCGACACCGTGAGGTGACCAACACGCGAGCAGACGCGTCGCCACCCTGGTACGCGCGGCCGCACGCGTCTGCCTCACGCACGGCGATCCGCAGCAAGCCGCCGCCGGCCGCCAAGCTCGGCAGCTACGCTGTGGCTTCCGTGAGCGCCGGCGGCAATGGAGGCAGCAGCAGCTGTGCCGCTGGAACCGCCGCCGCCGCCGCCGTCGCCGCCGCCGTCGAGGCCGCCGCCGCTGTCGCCTCCGCTCGCGCCGCCGCCGCCGCCGTCGCCGAGGCCGAGAGGCCGTTGCCGAAGACGTGGCGCAACGCCGGGCCGACGGGCAACTTTCGTGGGAGCGTCCTGAGTCTGGACACGATGCTTCACGCACGCCCCGACGCCCCGAGCCCGGCGCGGCGGCGCCTCGTTCGCAGCGCCTCGTTCGACGCGTCGTATCGGGCACATTCCAGCACATTCCGAGCTTCCTCTGTGCACGCCTCGCCGAGACCGTCACCTGGCTCGTCGCCCTTTGCGTCGCCCGCCCGCGAGCGCCCAGTGGACACGGCCGCCTCGAGCTATCAACCCGACTCGTTCGCGGCGCTACTGAGTCTGCTCGGGGTCGACCGGCCGTCCATTGAGGCTCTCGAGCGTGCCGGAGTGACCTCCCTCGACGCCGCCGTGAAGCTGGGGACCGCCGACTTGGCCGCGATGGGGCTGCGGCTGCTGACGCGCGATCGCGTGCTGCGCGCTGTGGGCAAAGCACGCAGCTACGCTGTGCGCCAAGCAGCCATGAGTTCTGGGGGGGAGCCTCCCGCTGCCAGTCGAATCGCGCCGTGGAGCGCGGGAATGGAGCGGCAACGGCTAAAACCTTCGTTGGATGCCGAGGGACGGCGCCTCACGCGCTGGCGTGGGCTTGTGTGCGGCTGGTCTGCCACTGACTCGTCCGTCGCCTCGCTCGAGCCTACACCACGCTCGCCGGCACCATCGCTGGCCAAGGCTGACGAAGCCGTTACAGGTGACGAAGCCCTTACCGGTGCTGACAGGCAGGCCGAGGCCGTTGAGGACGGCATGCGAGTGGATTCGGTCTTCTGCCCCATCTCAGCCTGTGCGTCGCCGCACTTCTTCAGACCTAATCAGACCTAATACTTCATGAGCTCCGGCCCGCCACCATCGTCAGACCTGATCAGACCCAATCACGCACTTCATTAGCTCCGGCCCGCCACCTTCGCTGACGTCGCTGTGAACAGGTGAGCTGCCCGGGCCTCGAACTCGCATGGCAACTGTGAACACGGCAACAGTGAACCCGGGCCTCGAACTCGCATGGCCGTTGCCACGGGTCTGCTCCCTGCTTCGCTGCACCCAATCCCCTACACGTTGCCGATGACGAACAAACACTTATCTACATTGTCTGATACCCCATGAGGTATCCAATGAATCTCACGAATCCTAAGGCACATCCAGCACGCATCCTTGCACACTTGGCCTCAGAAGCGCCCACGAAGCGGCTCCTACAGTTGGCCCGCGCGAGTGCTTGGACCAGTCCTTGTCCTGCACCTAACCACGCTGTCGCCCAACCCCAACTCAGTAACAACATTAGGGATTCGGAATTCTTTCCCGAGCGAGGTCAACCTCAAAGCTTTTAGGCAACGACGAGAACACGTCGTGTTGTAGACGCACCGCGCACTATTCCTGGGACCAAATTACCGCTGTAATCATCAGTTTGTATTTTTGCGGCACGTTTGTGCGGAAATGGGGAAATCGAAAACCCCTCGAAGGAGAAGTCGCTCTAACCAAATTAGGCGCACCGCTTCGGTCGCTTCGGAATCTAACTCTGTGACCTGGACCCCCTCGTCGCGGTGCCGCGCAACCCCGCGGGAACAAGCTTACGCTCAAGAAGCTTCCATGCAAGCCTCTACTTACCGATCCCTTGCGTTGATCGTCGCGGCCTCGCTCGCCATCCTCTGCGGCTACGAGGTCGCAACCGAGAACTTCCTGACCGACAAGTCGATGATCCGCAACCTTGCGCAGAAGCACTGGTGGAAGCAGAAGCAGCACTGGAAGCGCACGCACGAGATGTTCGAGGCGCATCTAGCCGCGGAGAATGCGTTGCTGCCCTCCAAGCAACTGTCGAAGAGCGAGCGCATCGCAAAGTTTGCGCAATTTAAGGCCATGAAACGGGACAAGACAAGGATGTCCTCTCTCCAGGCCTCGCCATCGCCTGAGCCAACGGTGTCCTCTCTCCAGGCCTCGCCTTCGCCTGAGCCAACGGTGTCCTCTCTCCAGGCCTCGCCTTCGCCTGAGCCAACGGTGTCCTCTCTCCAGGCCTCGCCATCGCCTGAGCCAACGGTTTCCTCTCTCAAGGCGAAGGCCTCGCCATCACCTGCGCCAAGGGAGGCTATCGATGCTTTTGATATGTTCGAAAACACCGGCTCGGCCCGCAAGGTGACCCGGCAGCGGATTGCGTAAGCGCACCAGCGGAGCAGGACTCTCGCCGCGTGAGGGCATGCATGCCCGAAACCGCTCAGGGGTTTCGGGTTTTGCTGCGACGCCGTGCGGATCGAAGGAAAGACATCGAACTTCACAAACCACATTAGGTCACTGGCGTGTAATGTGGGCGTTGTCAGTTGTGAGGTAAACGCGCCGGGTCGGCTCCGCTGGGCTCGAGTCCCGCTTTACCGGATTGCGATATTAGCGCGGGTTCGCCTTCGCGTCAACGTTGATTTACTGATTATATGAATCGCTCTTCAGACTTCACGCCAACCGTTCATGGGGTCATCGCGAGCCCCGCGACCCGAACTTTTGTGTTTTGAACCGTATACCGTTCCGAAGATTCCGAGGTCGTGTTCGGTGTTGGTGGCGGCTGTTTCTGTTTCTTGAACGCGTCCCGCCGGGCGAAGTTCGCACTTTCTTCTACGTATCGTATGACGCCGTAGGGCTACCACGCACCCGGGCACCGCACGCACCCGAACACCGCGACCCATCCCGTCCAGATCCAGAGATCCACGAGATCGGATGAGATCGGACTTCGGGGAGATCTCAGATCACGAGATCAGGAGCCCAGGGGTCGGGTCGAGACCGTGATCGAACAGCACTAGGTCGCGCAAGGAGCGCGGAGAGCCGAGCCGCTGGGCTCAGCCAGAGCCAAGCTGAGAGGGGGGGCGGGCGGAGCCGGCGGGATCCTAGCGGGAGAATAGCAGGACGCGGGAGCGCGGGGGGGAGCCCGGCCGTCGAGCCCGGCCGAGCCCCACACGCTTCCGCTGAGGCTTCCGTATGAGCGCTCTTCACTGGCAGGCCACAGGCCTGGCACTAATGGCACTGATGGCACTGATGGCACTGATGGCACTGATGGCACTAATGGCTCTTCACTGGCAGGCCACAGGCCTGGCGAAGCGCCAACCGCCGGTTGCGTCCATTTGGTAGACGGTCACAGTGCCATCATCTTCCGACGTAGCGAGCATCGATCCGGTTGCGTTCCAAGAGACACGCCAGACCTGCGAACGATGCGGCAGCTCGGCGCAGCACCTTGCGCTCCATCCGTCGCCGAGGGCATCCGCAGGGGGGTTAACGGCGCCACCGGCGCCAGCGCCTCCGCCGCCCTCGGGCCCAGCGCCCGCGGCATCGTCTTCCTCGGCCACCGATGTGCGTCGCAAAGCCCACAGCTTTACCGTCTGGTCGCGCGACGCTGTGGCGACGAGCTGGTACGAGCGGCCCGCATCCATGGCCCAGCTCACCGAGCGCACGCAGTCGGCGTGGCAGCGGGCGCCGCCGAGGCCCAGGCTGAGCACGCAGGACCAGCTGCTCTCGTGGCCTCGCCAGAGCCTTGCAGAGCCGTCGGAGAGGCCGACCACGAGCATCGGCTCGTTCTCAACGATCGAAGGGCACCAAGACAGGCAAAGAGGACTGGTGCCTGCGTAGCCGCCCTCGCCTCCAGCCTCGGCGCCGCCCGCGCCCTCCTTGGAGGCGGCTGTGTCGGCCGCCGCATGGAAGTCCGAGTGCCGTTCCCACGTGGACAAGTCGAGCACGTCGGCCGCCTCGTGGATGCGCACAAATCCGTCCATGCTGCAAGAGGCGAGGCGCACGCCAAGGTGGTGTGGCGCAAACTGCACATCCACCACCGAGTCGCGCGCATCGGCGAGCTCGGCGGTGCGTGTCCACGCCACGCGGCCGGCTGCACTGTCGAGCTGCGCAGCTGCCTCTTCGGCATCGGCCACGTCCTCCCAGACGCACACCTTGCGGTCAAAGGAGCAGGAGGCCAGCGCCACCCCGAACTCGGGATGCATCCACGAGAGTCGCCAGATGGAGCCACCATGCGCTCTCCACTCGGCAACCTTGCGACCGTGCTCGTTGAAGATCTTTATCGTGTTATCGGAAGAACACGTCGCCACCCGCTGGCCGTAGTAGTCGTATGCCACATCATGAACGTACTCTCCACTTGGGGGGGTCGGCCACCTTGCACGGGGCGCGTGCTCTGCCTGAGCCTCCAGAGTCCGGCTCATCCGGATCCGAGAGGAGCTTCACGCAAGCAAGCACTCGTCTCGCAACGCGACGCCCCTGCGCGGGCACGGAACGAAACTTGATGACCCCGTCAGAACTAACATTTCTGAAGCACGGATGTCTGCTCCAGGTAACCCCTCATACGAGGACCGAATTTTCATGTAACGAACGGCCGCAACCGTCATGTCACTCGACACTGCCACCGAGCTGGTCAACGAGCTGCAGCGCCTGCACATGGCTTACCAGCGACTCGTCGAGGAGAATAGCAGCCTCAAGACATCTCTGTCGGAGATGCTTAGCATAAAGGCGGAGAATGCGTCGCTTCGCATCAAGCTGCGCTCGGCGCAGGCGGCGCCGCAGCAGGCCGCGCCCGCTGCCAAGCCAAAGAGGCCGGAAGTCGAAGAGGAGCAGCTGTCGGAGATTCTGGCGCGCTCCGATAAGTCGCTGCTCTCTAGGCAGATGCGCGAGACCAAGGACAGGCTGCACGCGAGCGAGGAGAAGCTGCGCGAGCGCGACGCAGAGGTGGCGCGGCTGCGCGCCGAGCTCGGCCGCGGAGCGCGCTCGGAGGCACTGGAGGCGTCTCTGACCGCCGCCGTCAGCCGGGCGACGGCCGCGGCCGAGGCGGAGCTCCGAGCCGTGTCGGACTACGTTGGCGAGACTGCGCTCGAGGTCGCCGCCGCTTCGCCGGCGCGGTGGCAGCTCGGTGCTTGGCTGGAGGGCCTCGAGCTCACCGCGCTGCTTCGCGATCGGCTGAGCGTGCGCCGGTATCTCCAGCGCAGCTCGAAGCGCCTCGCGCTCGATCCGGCGCCTGCCAAGGCCGAGGCGCAGCTGTGTGCGCTCGAGAGGGAGTTCGTGAGAGAACTCGGCGCGCTCGCAAGCGGCAGCGGCGCGCTCGCAAGCGGCGGCGGCGCGCTCGCAAGCGGCGGCGGCGCGCTCGCGCACGAGGGGGCGCTCAGCACGGCGCGCGCGCTCGTCAAGAGCATGCTCACCGAGGGAGGCGCAGGCGACGACCTGCTCGGGCTGGTGGCGCAGCGCGTGGTGGCACGCGCCCAGCTGCTGCATGGGCAGGCCGAGGCGCGCGCACACGCTCTGGCGGAACGAGCGGCGCGCCAACGCGCCGTGCCGGGCGCCGTGCCGGGCGCCGTGCCGGGCGCCGTGCCGGGCGCCGGGGCGGCCGAGGCCTCGTCGGCTGAGGAGCCCACGGAGCCGATCTCGGAGCCGTCTTCACAGCAGCCTTCACACCAGCCTTCACAGCAGCCTTCACAGCAGTCTGTGGCCGAAGAGGTCAGCGGCTCAACGGCCGAGCCCGGCACGGCGCCTCCACAGTCCCATCTGACGCGCGCGCGCCCCCGCAAGCGCTTCGTTCCAGCGCGCGAGTTTGAGGCGGAGAGCTTCGAGCGCCTCGGGCGTGCCTCAGTGCTCGGTGGGCCGTCGGACTTTTTCAGCGGGCTCCACGGGCTCGTAGGAGGCCTCGAGGAAGGCGTATTGACCCTCGAGGCGATGCGGCATGAACACACGAGCGGGCCAGATGCGCATCTCGTGTTCGCGGGCACGTATGGCGTGCACACGACCTCGTGTGTGGAGTGGTGGTTCGTGGTGGACCCGACCATGGAGGGGGGCATCGACGGAGGCGCGACGGAGGCGGACCGCGAGGCGCTCGACACGGCGCGCGAGCGCCTGGGCCTGATGCCGGGAGCTTGGCCGACGGAGACGTACCGACCCATCGCCACCATTGATCAGGCGTGTGGCCACTGATGACCACTGATGACCACTGATGACCACTGAGGACCACTGATGGCCACTGATGACCACTGATGACCACTGATGGCCACTGATGACCACTGATGACCACTGATGACCACTGATGACCACTGATGACCACTGATGACCACCGCCACCATCGATCAGGCGACGGGGCACGCCCCCAATGATGATGATGACCCCTGATGACCTCTGATGACCACTGATGACCTCCCTCATCAGGCGACGGGGCACGCCCCCAAGGGCGCGTGGCTCCCGCGCGAACCGCTCGCGCGCCGTGCTGAGCGCTTCGTCGCGGGGCGCAAGCGCGTGGGCGTGCGGTTACGAAAACTCGGCGAGTCCAACCTGAGCGACGCAGAGTTCACAGCGGCGCGCCTCTTCACAGGACCGTGCGGCGAGGTGCCACTGAGTGCAGCTGATTGCCTCTGAGTGCAGCTTTTTGCGTCTGAGTGCAGCTGAGTGCAGCTGAGTGCAGATGATTGCATCTGAATGCAGCTGAGTGCCTCTGAGTGCATCTGAGTGCCTCTGAGTGCCTCTGAGTGCAGCTGACTGCATCTGACTGCAGCTGATTGCATCTGATTGCATCTGACTGCATCTGACTGCACCTGACTGCATCTGATTGCATCTGCAGGCCAAGTACAACGTGGCGCTGCGCGCGCTCGGCACGGCGCGCCTCGCCAAGCTGCCCGCCGACGAGCGACGCGCCGTCTTGGGCGAGTATGCGGCCGCGCGCTTCGGCCGCGCGGCCGCTGAGCTCGCGCGCGCGTTTGAGGTCACCAACCGCGCGAACGCGTACCCGGCGACGCTGCACACGCTCGCGGCGTGCCTGGGCAAACTCGGGCGCATCGCGGAGGCCTCGACACCCTTGTACCGCGCGCCGCCTGCCGCTGGCCTGCCGACGCCAGGCGCCGCCCAACACAGCGCGGCACCGTCCCATCCCCTCGTCACGCCCGGCACGACGCCCTTGCCGGTGAGCGGCGGCGCCACCGCCGCCCCGTTGACGAGCAGCGGCAGCGGAGGTGCCGCGTTGGCGGGCGCCGTCGCGGGCGTCGAGTGGGGCGTGCTTGCCTGCACCAGCAGTCGGCAGCATGCGATGAGCTTTGCGAGCGTCGTCGCGGGCGCGCAGACCGTGCTGCAGCTCGAGCAAAGCGCCGTCGACCGGGCGGCCGACATCTCGTGGTTGTCGCAGTACGAGAGCCGCGCCGATGCGGTCTTCCCACCCGTGTGCGCGCTCGACCTCAGGCGCACCTACCTGACCAGCGTCGAGAGCGCCCAGGACGGCGCCGGCGGTGGCAGCAGCTTCCCCGCGATGGACGCTGGCGAGGTGCTCGTCCACTTGATTGCATCTGATGGCCACATGATTGCATCTGATTGCCACTGGATTGCATCTGATGAACGCTCTTGAAGCAGGTGCTCGTGATTGTGCTCGGCCACTTGATTGCATCGGATTGCCACTGGATTAAATCTGATTGCCACTGGATTGCATCGGATGAAGCAGGTGCTCGTGATTGTGCTCGGCGTGAGCACCAGCTGGGCCAAGGAGGCGGGGCGCCCGTGGCGGCGCGAGGCCGCCGCATACGAGCGCCGGCGCGATCTCGCGATGGGCGAGATGCGAGGGCTGAGCGATGGCCTCGCGGCCTTGGCGGCTAAGAACGCTGCCCTCGAGCGCGAGCGCAACGAGCTGCGCGACAAGCTATCGAAGCAGGTGAGGGCCACTGATGGCCCCTTGATTACATCTGATTGCCACTGGATTGCATCTGACGCGACAAGCTCTCGTCGCAGACAGGCGAGCTCCTCAGGCACCGGACCAAGGCCCAGGCCATGGAGCGTGTGAACAAGATGCTTCACAGCGCGGGCTCGAGCGTGCGTGCCAAAATGGAGGCGGCCGCGGCGGTGCGGGCCGGGCTCGCTGCCGCCGCGGAGGCTGACGCAGTGCGTCCGTGGCCGTTTCCACAGGGGGAGGCGCCGTTTCCACAGGGGGAGGCGGGCGCCGGCGACGCGATGGCGACGGCGTCGAAGGCCATGGCGACGGCGGAGGAGGCGATGGCCTTGTCTGAGAGGACGCTCGTGCACAGCGAGTCGGTCAGCGCCGGCGCAGCGATCGTGCTACACGCTCGGGACGGCGCTGGTGCTCGGGACGGCGCTGATGCTCGGGACGGCGTCCACCCGGCCGATGCGGAGGGGAGCGGTCGGCTGGCCGAGGAGGATGAGAAGCGGCTCGAGCGGCTGCAGAGCGAGAACGAGGCCCTGCATGAGGCCGTCGAGGCGGCGAGGCACGCGTGCGCCTGCCTACGCATCGGCGGGCTGAGCGCCGTACCGAGCGTGGGCGCCGTAACGAGCGCCGACCCTGCCGAGCCGGAGCGCTCGACCGTCGTGGGCGGGGGTGGTGCTCGGTACGGCGCCTCGCTCGGCAGGGACGGCGCTCGGGACGGCGCTCGACCGCGGTACGATCGGCCGTTGGAGCACGCGAGATCGCGGGAGATGCCATCTGCCGATGAGCTCGGCGTCGCCGGAGCGCAGCCGTTGCCCAACACAGCGCTGCCCACGCCTTCGCCCATGCCCTCGCTCAGCCACGCGCCCAACACAGCGCAGCCTCACTGGACCGACGAGCACACGTCGCCAGAGGCTGAGGCGCACGCGCGCGCTGTGTTGGGCGACGCGCAGGGGTACGCCGGCTGCTCACCGCCGCAGCCAACGCACCCCGGACTGCACCCGATGTACCACGGACAGCACCTGATGTACCCTGACTCGCAGCAGGCGCTCTCCTCGCCAGCCGTGCAGACGTATTACGCGCAGCAAGCGTACAAGCAGCAAGCGTATTCGCAGCAAGCCCTCTACCCGCCTCCAGAGCCGCCGCCGGCCGAGGTACCCGCGCCATGTTGGGCGACGGCCGCGACGGCCCCACGCCGCCGCCACCATCCCGACGAGCCGTTGCCGCGCCCAAGACAACGCTCGACCGCGGGCTCGTATGCGCTCACGACGGCGCGTGGTTGCACGCCGGTTGGCGCACCGACCGCGGCCGGCGGCGTCGGCGGCATGCTGCTGAGCGACGAGAATCTCGACACGAATCTCGATGCCAATCTCGGCGAGCTGCTGAGTGTCGAACCTCTGAGCCGTCCCCTGAGCCGCTCGGCGCCCAGCACGGCTCCAGCTCGCGTCCGTCCGAGTACGGCGGGTGCGGCGGGTGTGGCGGGTGGGACGGGTGGGGCGCGCTCGGGCACGAATGGCACGAATGGCACCGGAGGGCATGCGTTCACTGGGCGGGTGCACAGGGGCAACCCGTTCCGAAAGGCCGCCGAGCTGAGTGGACAGCCTGCGACGCACCCGTCCTTTGGGCCCCCGCCCGATGCACACACCCTCGTGATCCAGGGCGGCGCCCAGCTCGGCGCCCCCACGGAGCTCTCCAGATCGAGGGAGGCGCGGGAGGGGGGCGCCCCGCCGCTACCCAGCACCCCGGCCAACTCCTCTCTGCTCAAGGAGTATCTGATCCAGCGCGGCCAGGCGGCCGCCACTCAGGCGGCATCGGAGCGCTGGAAGTGAGCTGCAATCAGGCGCAATCAGAGGTGCACTCAGCCGGCATCGGAGCGCTGGAAGTGAGCTGCAATCAGGCACAGTCAGAGGTGCACTCAGCCGGCATCGGAGCGCTGGAAGTGAGCTGAGAAGAGAAGTCGGCAGACGGCGGGCGGGTGCTGTCCTTCGTCGTGAGCGGCGTTGCCTCTGGAATGGGCGCCACTCCGCGCACCGCTAATCATGGCTTCGACGGGTGTGGTTAGAATACGGGGTTACGGCCCTAGTACCCGTTCAGTTGAGTGTTGAGAGATAAGATTGACAATGATCGCGGAAAAATAGTCCCGACCTGTGACGCCAAGGCCGTTTTGTTTTCGCTATTTCCGGACCCCGCACACAGACAGCGAACTAGCGAAGTGACGACGGGCACACAGACGACAGAGATACCCACAGCGCAGAAGTACAGGTATACGGTCTATCTCGGGTGACCCGGCACTCCAAGCATTCTTCGTCGGTCCCGACGATGCGATGCTCTTTCATGTTATTGGCTCAATCGCTCTGTCATGTTATCGTATTGGCTGATGGCTCATCGCTCTCATATTATACTCTTATATGCTGTCGTCAGCCGTCGTCACCTGCACCATCTGGGCCAGCGTCGGCGGCCGCCTGAGCGCGGCGGCTGCCACCCTTGCTCCACACGGCACAGATGCAGGTAAAGACTCCCGGGGGGGGCCCATGGCATGGCGCCATCCGCGCAACTCCTTCCCTTCCCACACTCAGACCGGACCTGCGCCGCCACACGCGAGGACGCCACGCGCACGAGCGGGCGTGAGAGTCGCGGCAGCGCGGGCTCGCCACGCCGGCGCCGGGCCGCACGCAGGGCGTGGGCCGCACGGCGTGGCGGCACGACGCGGCCGCCTCGCCGGGCGGAGGATGGGGGGGGCGCGCGGGAGGGCGATGTGGGCGCGCGCGCGGCGAGGGTCTATCTGAGTTCGATTCTCGGAGGGCTTACAGCACGAGGAACCCCTGTGCACATCTGCGGCAATCACTCCCATCTCCCCTCCCTGCATCTCGGCTGGAAGGCGGCTCCACGTCGGCTGGTGTAGGTGGCCGGCGCGCCCTTGGTATGGTGGCTGCTATCTGGGGTCGTCGCGGCATGGTGTGGGCGGCACTACGTTTATCAACCAAGCTTTTTAAAGATGATTCGCAACCCAGTCAAAATTACCTGCGCATACGGGGGAGAGGGAAGAGTGGTTAAGGGGAAGTACTTGAAATGGGCGGGCCGCACGCGCGGCGGCACGGTGTGGCCGCCGCGGCGATGCTCGCCAGGCGGAGGGGGGCGCGGTGGCAAGGGGCAACCTGGGTACGAATTCTAGGAGGGGGACTTACAAAACAAAAAAATAACCCACCCAGTCATAATAAGCGCCATAAGTAATACTGGAAGGGGGACGCGAAGGAAAACCAGCCGCCCTGCCCTCTTCGTAGGTGAAGCCGGCCTGCGCGCACTCCCTCGGCATGAACCCAGCCTCCCTCGCGTCCTTGCAGGTGAACCCAGCCTCCTTCACGTCCTTGAAAGTTGACAGCATACCAGCCTCCCTCGCGTCCTTGCAGGTGAACCCAGCCTCCTTCGCGCCCTTGCAGGTGAACCCAGCCTCCTTCGCGTCCTTGCAGGTCGAAAGCATGCCAGCCGCCCTCGCGTCCTTGCAGGTGAACCCAGCCTCCTTCGCGTCCTTGCAGGTTGACAGCATACCAGCCTCCCTCGCGTCCTTGCAGGTGAACCCAGCCTCCCTCGCGTCCTTGCAGGTGAACCCAGCCTCCTTCGCGTCCTTGCAGGTCGAAAGCATGCCAGCCGCCCTCGCGTCCTTGCAGGTGAACCCAGCCTCCTTCGCGTCCTTGCAGGTGAACCCAGCCTCCTTCGCGTCCTTGCAGGTTGACAGCATACCAGCCTCCCTCGCGTCCTTGCAGGTGAACCGAGCCTCCTTCGCGTCCTTGCAGGTGAACCCAGCCTCCTTCGCGTCCTTGCAGGTCGAAAGCATGCCAGCCGCCCTCGCGTCCTTGCATGCATAGCCCGCCGCCCTGGCCGCCTTCAGCGCGACCTGGAGCTGCGCCACCGCGTACCCAGCATGGACAGCGTCCGCCTTGGTAAAGCCGCCGCGCAGGATCTCAGGTAACGCGTACCCCGCCTCCATGACGTCCTCCAGCTGAAAGCCTGCCTCCTTGAGGCCCTCGACATAGTTAGCTCGCTTGACCTCCTCCAAAGTATAGCCAGCGCTCTTGGCCTCGGCGCATGTGAGCCCCGCCGCCTTGACCTCGGCGCACGTGTAGCCCGCCCTGATCTCGTACCCGACGTCCTTGGCCTCACGTGCCGTATAGCCACCTCGCTGGACCTCCTCCACCCCATAGCCTGCGCTCTTGGCCTCGGCGCATGTGAGCCCCGCCGCCTTGATCTCGGCGCACGTGTAGCCGCCCGCCTTGATCTCGAACCCGGCGGCCTTGGCCTCGCGTGCCGTATAGCCAGCTCGCTTGACCTCTTCTAAAGTATAGCCCGCGGCCTTGGCCTCGGCGCATATAATCCCCACCGCCTTGAGCCCCTCAACGAAACCCTGGCTCGCAGCTGCTTCAGCGTCCGGCCCGAGGCCAGCGCATCCTTCAGGGCCTTCTC
Source organism: Chrysochromulina tobinii (assembly GCA_001275005.1). NCBI lineage: Eukaryota > Haptophyta > Prymnesiales > Chrysochromulinaceae > Chrysochromulina > Chrysochromulina tobinii. Next base: position 1,118 of record JWZX01002380.1, on the reverse strand, counting down.
CTTTCTCCACCTGATGAGAGGGGCAGTCAGCCTTGATCCCCACCACAATCTGCGCTTCGTGGCCAAGGGTGCGACCGGCGGCTGCGACGGTGGCGGCTGCGGTTCCCGTGCCGCCATCGCGGGCGCCTTTGGTGGTGGCTGCGGCGTGGGCTGCGGCTTGGGCTTGGCCGGGCTCGCCGGGGGCTGCGGCGAGGGCTCGGAGGCAGACGGGTTCCCCGGCACACCCTCGCTCTCCACGACGCGCTTGGGCTTGACACAGAACAGGCTCCCGACCTCGTCGCGTGCAGAGTCGACGAGCCTCGAAATCGGGCTGTCCATCGCGCGGACGATGCTCAGCACCTGCTCCGGGTCGTACACGACGTACTCCTGGCCGCTCGAAACCGCCCGGGCGATGCAGACGGAATCAAAGCCCATGGACTTGAGCTTCTGCAGCGTCATGTCAGGGTCCCCGGTGGCATCAAGGGTAAGGACCTTACCGAGGGAAACCGTCGCCTCCAGGATCACGCCGTTCTTGTGCGCCTTGTGGCCCGTGAGCTCTGGAGTCGTGGCAAAGTAGATGCCACCCCCAGCGAGCCCACCAATTCCTGGCTTCATCTGCTGCGTGCGAAGGATGATTTCGGCCGTCTCAGCGTCGGTTTGGTGGTAGAGCTTCGCCATAAGCGGCGCGCGGCGAGAAGCGAGCGAGCGCGCGAGAAAAAGCGAGCGAGCAAATGGCTTTGACGATGAGGTGAATTACAAGCGACGACATGGCCTCACCTCAAGGTGCACACGCCGCCGGTGTGAATTTCACACAAACTGTTTTCCGCCCGCTCCATTCACAGAGGCTTCGGTGTGAAGGCTGCTGCAATGCTACCCAGGGTACTCGTCAAGGTGCCAGGCGGCCGAAGGTCCACCGGCCTCTGGCCGTCATTGGGCCGTTCGGGTCCGTTGGGCGTGCTACGATTGCTGCTGCTGCTGAGGTGCGCGGCTGTCTCGCCTCCACCCAGAATACCGCCGCCGTCACCACTCTTACCACCACCGCCCACGCTTCCGCCGCCTTCGCCACCGCCGCCATCTGCGCCACCGTTGCCACCGTTGCCACCGCCATCACCGCCACCGCCCCATCCGCCACCACCCTC
>JWZX01002379.1:0-28122 GCA_001275005.1 Chrysochromulina tobinii | reverse complement strand
CCTGCGGCGCCGCTTGGCGCCGCTGCGCGGCGCAATTTTGTTGCGCGCTGCGCGCGCAAAATATCTCTACCAGTATCGAAAAGTCGCCTACCTTTTACCTTGCAAGCGCGCGTCGAAAGTGAAACCATGAAGTTAGCTTTCGAACCCACGGAACACGGCTTATGAATGGACCGATGAACGAAGAGTTGTCATCCTGAGCTGACCATTTCGCTTTTTGAGAAGGGGGAAGGAGTGAGCTAGCTATGCAGACGCGTCGCACGTCAATCGTATTGATCGCCGTGTGCGTGGCGCCCGCGGTGCTCGCCTTCCACGCTCCGCTCGTGCTCAAACCGCGTCTTCAACGGCCATTCTTGCCGACGCACGGCCGGCCGCTTGACGAGTCCGAGCCACGTCCCTGCGCTTGCCGCGGTCGTCTGGCGGCATCGCCATACATGCTCTGGGGTGGCAGCTCCGAACCGGTGCCCAAGCTGCGCAGGGGGCTTCTGGGGATCGGCTGGGTATCCTGGTGGAGCCAGGCGATCCTCTCGACCATCTCGGCTGTGCTGCTGCTCTTTGCGAACACAGTGACCGTCAGGCCGACGGCGCTGACCATCCTGGGCCGCGCGCTCACGCTCGGCGGCCTGGTCGCCGCGATCGCAAGCACGCTGTGGACCGTGGCGTACGGGCGGCTTGCCCGCAGGCTCGGACGCGCCACGCCGCCCACGGCCGAGGACGCCGCCGAGCGTGCCGCGAACATCGCGACAGTTGGCACCTGGCTCAACATCGTGGGCATGGTCCTGTGCCTGCTGGGCGCGGAGGCGATCGTGGGGACGCTGGCCGCCAAGGCACTGCAGTCGACGAGCGGCACGGCCATCACGGGCAGCTTTATCCCCAGCCCCGTGCAGGCGCTCGACCTTCTCATTGTCCAGGCGAATACGAACACGCTGCTCGCGCACTTTATCTCGCTGTGTGCCAACATGCGGCTGCGCGGGGCGGCCACGGCGTGCGAGGCGGCCGCGGCGAACGCATGAGAGAGTTCCGAGCTGGCGGGAACGCGCTGCCTGAGGATGGAGGAAGGCAAGCGCTGAACGTGGCGGGAGCCGTCCGCACGGCGCGCGGATTCAATACGTCTATACGTGGCACACCTGTCGGAGACCGGTCCGCGGTCCGGCACATCCAAGTGGTCGCTCGCACCGTGCCGGGAGCTAGGACCAGAGGTAGCAGCTACGCGCAGGACGCAGACAGAGCATGTCGTCCCCGGGAGAGATCACGTTGCCCACGCCACAGGGTCGCGGCGGGCCCACAACTGAACTGTCGATGACCTAGTGCTAGATCCTAGTCATTGTCTCCAAACCGAGGGCGGTGGAGTTGTTCTAATTCGCGTCTGCGTATTCTGGGGGGATGAGGATCTGCTCGCCGAAATCGAAACCGTATCCTGTTTCCCTGCATTTCTCGTTTCGATTTCACAGCGCCGCCTCGAGAAGACCCCTCGTCGCCTTTCCTCTTCGTCCTGAGGCATGGGCGTCTCCCTGCTGCTCCAGAAGCGCCTGGCGGCCTCCGTGCTCAAGTGCGGCAAGCGCAAGGTGTGGCTGGACCCCAATGAGGTCAACGAGATCAGCATGGCCAACTCAAGTACGTGCCATTCCGCTAGCACGATGCGAAACACTCTCCAGATCTGCAGCGCCAGCGCACCAGTGGCATGCCAGTGTTTGCTTGGGAGCGTTGCGGTTCTGCGACGAACGGCGCCAGAAGCCGGTTAGATGCCTCTGGGCGCCGTGCGGTCGTCGCGGGGAATCTCGCTGCGGCCGCTCTGTGGCTGATCAGCAAGGGTGCCGCTGGGCGACACCGCAGTACGGCTGCCGTCTGTCGTTGTCGCTGCCTGAGCTGGGGCGAAGGCAGTGCGCGCGCAGCCGTGTTAGGAAGCAGCGTCAACATGTTAGGCTCGGAAACACCAGCACCGGCACCAGCACCAGCATCAGCACCACAGCAGCAGCGGTCGCAGCGCGGCTGCGCGCGCGTCAAGACGTCCTCAGCTCCGCGCTCCTCCCCTCCTCAGCTCCGCGCTCATCCCCTGCTCGCCCTCTCGTGCTCCTACCTCAGGGCAAAACATCCGCAAGCTGAAGAAGGATGGTTTCATCATCCAGAAGCCGCAGAAGGTGCACTCGCGCGCGCGCACCAACGCCTGGGCTGAGTCGAAGCGCAAGGGGCGGCACACGGGCCACGGCAAGCGCAAGGGTGCTCACGATGCGCGCATGCCGGTCAAGGTGCAGTGGATGCGCCGCATGCGTGTGTTGCGCCGGCTACTCAAGAAGTACCGCGAGCAGAAGAAGATCGACAAGCATATGTACCACACGTTTTACCTGAAGGCCAAGGGTAACGAGTTCAAGAACAAACGTGTGCTGATGGAGTTCATTCACAAGGCGAAGAAGGAGAAGTTGCTGGAGAAGACGCTCGCAGACCAGGCACAGGCGCGCCGCGACAAGAACAAGGCTGTGCGCTCGCGCAAGGTCGCCGCGGCGGAGAAATCCATGCCTGAGCCCGAGCCTGAGCCCGAGCCCGAGCCCGCGCCCGCGCCGCCCGCTGCCGAGGGCGACAAGAAGGAGAAGAAAAAGAAGGAGAAGAAGCCCAAGGCGTGAGCGTGACGATCATTTGGGATACTCGGCACCGAACCCCGCTGTTAGCTTAGAGGTGGCATGCAAGCGGCCATGATGCGGCTCGGGACACTTGTGTACCTGTATGGTGGGGGCGCGCAGACCGGCATCCAGGTCTGGACGGAAGACTGAGAAGCGCCTCGTATTCCCTATCCGATCCCGCCACCGGTGCTGGACTCATGTATACAGACGTTGTGCGTGAGCATGTCTTTTAAGTGTCACATCAATCAATTTACGCGGTACAAGCAACAAGGTCGTTCGACCCGCGCGGGCGCATGCGCGCGGGCGGCATGCGCGATGCGGTGAGGCGAGAACCGAACACCGCCACGCACACGGCTTTGCACGAGGCCCGCGCAACGATCGTGAACGTCGACACGCGACAGGACCCCCGCGAGGCACACCTAAGCATAGCCTAAGGTCGGAGTCCGTCTCGAGACCTTTCACCGCGCCCCCGAGCGGGGACGACATCGTACGAGGTCCGGTGGGTCGGCCCGGCGTTCAGATCGCAAGACTGCACTCTCACGCCGACCCATCGCGGCGAAGCGTTGCCCTCGTCTGAGCACAGCCCGCGCGGCACATCGCCCCGGCATGCAATCTTCAGAATCCCTCGCCGCCCCACGCACACCGATCATGATTGAACGCCCGCCATCGTCATCGGCCCATCGCCATCGTCATCGGGCGCTCCTTCGCCATACCGCGGGCCGCGGCCGGCCCCGTGTTGCCGAAGCTGGGCGCAGTGGCCACGAGGCCCGTGGCTGGCCGGCGCTCGCGCTTGACCGGCACATCCCTCGTGAGCGCTGGACGCGGAGGCAGCTTGGGCGGCACGAACGTGCGATCGGCCGTGAAGGATGAGTAGAGAGGCAGTGTGAATTCGTACCTGTGGGGAAGGGGGGCGCCGTGGTGAGCTCTTGCATGCAGGGAGGTGGCCGAGGCAGTGTGAATTCGTACCCTTCGGCGTTGGTGTCCGACGCGCCAGGCTTCATCTCCCGAGGCTCGTGAGGAAGGAACTTGAAGGCGGCGCCGGAGTATTGCTGGAAGGGGTCGCGCACGATCGCATCGGCCAGCGAGGGCGGCGGCAGCGCCGTGATCTTGTCGGCGATCTCGCGCTGGTCGGGTGGGTAGCCTCGCTGCTGCTTCTTGGCGCCCGATGAGAGTTTGCGGTCCAAGAACGTCACGTCGTCGGCTGCAAGCTTGAAGGGGTCGTCGCGCATTGGCTGGGCGGGCGCCGCCTTTGGGTAGTGCTCGGGTTTCATCCACCACTTACGCCGGCCGTTGAACATCTCCGCCGAGACGGAGCCGTTGCCCAGTGTTGAGGCTGTGCGCGAGGCTGGGTCGGCGATGGCTGGCGGTTTGGCCGCGGTGCCAGGGGCGACGGAGAGCGGAATGCCCACCTGGGGCATGCTCGCTGACATGCTCGCGGCCAGGATGCCGGTCTTTTCGCGTGCCGCCTCAAGCTCCTCCTGCTGCTGCTTGGCCTGCTGCTGATGCTTCCTATCGATCGTCCAAAAGGGCTTCTCCTGCGTCGTGTAGCGCGGCGGCTGCGGCGGCTTGAACGCCTCGTAGTCGGAGAGCGCCTTCTCGGCGCGCTCGCGCCGGCGCATATCGAGCAGCTCGGCACGTGACTTGGAGCCCGCCGCCGACGACTGCTGCAGCAGCGCGATGCTCTGATCGATGCGCACCTGCACACGCCCCTCCGCGTCGAGCTTGCCGGAATCATCGTGGTGACGCTTTTGGGCATCAAGCGTGACCACGTTGTCGCGGCGGCGCTCCTGCATGAGCTCCGTGCGGCTCCGGTTCTTAGGTTCGCCCACCCACGTCAGCGATGGGTCGTGCCGGGTACCCGGGTCGCAGGAGCCACCCAAGACTGTCTCTCGCGTGATGGATGTGACCATTACCTGCGGGTCGTGCGCCGTCAGCTTGGCCTGGATCTCGTGTGAGAAGCCGCTGGATTCGTAGGCGACCGCACGCTGCCGTAGCCGCCGCGAAGTGACCAAGTCGCTATAGGACGCGTGCTCGCATTCGCCCGTCCCGCCATAGCCGAGCGCGCGGGCTGCATCAGGGCCTGTTAGCCGCTTCGCCCAAACAGGGTTGAGGACCTCCCACGTGTCGTACTGGTTCTGCAGCTGCGAAGACGACTCATGGCGTCGCCTTGCGATCAGCTCGCTGCGGCTGATTGGTGGTGCTAGCAACCGGTCCATCGCGGCCCAACAGGCTCTCAAAGCTGGGCCGAAGCGCTCAAGCCTTCCCCTTTGTCTTCGTGTTGGAGTCCTTGGAACAGGCGAGGGAACGAATCGGTTTCGTCGCCCCAGAATGCAGCCCCTACGCGGAAATCCCACATCTTCCTTGGAAATTGAATTTACAGGGACGCCGCTATAGAGGACGCCGCTATAGAAAAAATGTTTCTCATGGCACCCTTTTTTTCCAAGAAGCCGGCTGTGAGCGCAAAAAGCTCGCGCATTGCTCTTTCGCGTCGCAAAGATGGCTCTCGTCCGGGCTGGCTACGTTGATTGGGGATCCGTCATCGCCGACATTGACCCGTACGCCTGGGCCTTCGTCGGTGCCGGCCTGGCCATCGGCCTCTCCGTGCTGGGTGCCGCGTGGGGCATCTTCATCACGGGCTCCTCGCTGCTGGGCGCTGCAGTTAAGGCGCCGCGCATCCGCTCAAAGAACCTCATCAGGTGCGCCGAGTGCAACCACCGGCAGCGCCGGTGACCCCGGCGCCGCGCCGCGACTCACATCAGCCCGTGACAGGTCAGCGGCAGGCGCGCAGTTCGCTCACCGCCGCCGCCTTCTATCTGTTGTCCCGACCCCCGCAGCGTCATCTTCTGCGAGGCCGTCGCAATCTACGGCGTCATCGTGTCCATCATCTTGCAGACCAAAATCGAGCGACCTGACGAGGTCAGCGACATGGCCGCTCTGCTCGTCAACCAGAAATGGGCCGGCTATGCTGTCTTTTGGGCGGGGGTCTGCTGCGGCTTCGGCAACCTCGCGTGCGGCGTGTGCGTTGGCATCTGCGGCAGCGGCTGCGCACTGGCCGACGCGCAGAACGGCAACCTCTTCGTGAAGGTGCGCGTCGACGCCTCTGCTCGCCTTGCCGCGAGGGCCTCTTGCCTCTGCACTTGCCGACGTGGTCGCCGCGCTCGCCGTGTGCTATGCCGCGTGCTTCGGGCGAGGGCCCATCCGTGCACATCGAAGGGCCACGGAACTCCATGTCGGCGCCAGCAGCCCGCGGCGCTGCTCACACGCCACTTGACCCGTACGGCCGCAGATCTTGGTGATAGAGATCTTCGCCTCCGCGCTCGGCATCTTCGCCATCATCGTCGCCATCATCATGTCAACGAATGCGAAATTCGTGCTCTAGTCACACCCTGCGCCCTACAATGGCGGCGCAACGGCGGACATGGTTTCGTGATTCCGTGCGTGGGTAAGTACAAAGCCGCTTGACGTGCAATCGACGATTCGAAGAGAGGATACATCGGTGTTGTGGCTCCAGCTTCCACGTGAGAAAGCCACACATCCGCCCAGGGCTCCTGGCTCCGAGGAGCGGGGAATTCGCAAACTGCAGTCCATGCTCCACATGCGCTATTGCTAGGCATGAGCAACCGAAAAACTCATTTAACCCGGGCGGGCGGGGTTTCCAATTTACCTAATGTTGCTGACACGAATTTGTATACGTCGTACGTCCTCTTGATCACGTCAAAACACGTACATACACGGACCGGACGGGCGCACACGCCGCGGACAGCATGAATGAATTCTACCAATCTCGAATTCTGTCGATCGCCGTTCATGGTTTTTGCGTTTTACGACGCAGCGCCGAGCCGATGCCGCGCTTTTACGCCGAGCCGGTACTGCGCGGGTCGGGGGGTTGTAGCGGACTCAAAAGGTCAAGGCTCACGGCGCGCGTGACGGTCAGAGGTCCGGTGCGCGGCGGAGACAGCGCCGCACGCCCCACCCCAAATGAGGCGAGCGCGTCGAACTGTGCGATCTCCGCGAGTTCTCCGGTGCACGTGTGACACGCGATCATGGGCCGTTGAGCGACGGGTCAATGCGACGGGCGATCCTCATCCCAGTCGTCCGAGTCGTCGTCGTCGTCGATGTCGTGGCCCATGAGCTGCATGCACTGGGCTTCGTGGGCATGCGCGAGCTGCGCAATCACGCTGTACTCGCCCCCGAGCTGTCGCAGAGTGTTCGCCCACTCACGCTGCCCGCTCTCAGGCACGAGCTCACCATCGACCATCTCGAGGAATTGCTCGGCTGGCCGCGGCTGCACTAGGTGCTCGGAGAGCACAGCCGCCGCCTCGGCCGACAGCTCTGAGCCCTCTAGCTCATCCGTCCAGTCGTCGACGCCCCCGAGAGTGAGCACGCCGTTCTCGAGTTCTACGTGAACAGTGAGACCGCGCCTGCCGCCCGCGCTCCCACTGCTGCTGCTGCTGCTGCTGCTGCTGCTGCTGCTGCTGCTGCTGCCACCGCCGCTGCTGCTGCTCGCCGCAGGCTCGTCGGCGAGGCTCGTCGCGCTGGCGCCGCCGCTGGCGCCGCTCGCGAGTCGCGCGTGCAGCCAGCGATGCACGCGTTCTCCTTGCCGAATCGTCTCGGCGAGGTGCTCTAGGGACGCGCCGCCGTCGAGGCCCTCCCCCCGCCCGCCGTCGGTCAGGTCATCCTCGTCGCCTAGCGTCGGCTGCGCGAGCGCGAGGATCGCGATGTCCGAGGCGGACCCGCGGCCCAAGAACCAGCCGCCGTCGGCACTCTCTCCCTCAAGTTGGTTCGAGCCCCAGCTGGAGCCGCCAAGCACGAACTTGAAGTCGGTCGGGTGGGCGCGCCCACTCCCGATGAGGGAGCTCGCCGCCGACACGAAGCCGCGGCTGACCGGCGAGGCATACAAGTGCGACAGGCGCGCACGACGCAGCGCAGCGTTGATGCGCGCCGCGTGCTGCGCAGCCGCTGGCGACACTGCATGCGCGGCGGCGGAGGCGGCGCGGCTCAGCCGACCATGGGAGTGGAGCGCGACGAGCGGTGTGACCATGGGGCCGCCGATGTGCAGGATGTTGTCTGCGAGCGCGCCGAGGGCCGCCGGTGGCAGGCAGCACGCTGGCTCTCCAACCGCGCTCTCACGCGAGAGGATGCGCGCTGCGTGGCGCACCGAAAAGTACGAGGGCTTGTTGAGGATGAGCCCAAACGAGCCAGACGAGGCCTCGGTGGTCCGCACGGGAGTGGAGGGTGCACGCGGCGAGGCGCCCCCCGATGGCGGCGCCGCGTGCTCGAGCAGCAGCACAATCGCCCGACCGAAGGAGGGGCAACACTGCGTGGGCGGCGCGATGAGCAAACGGCCAGGACGCAGGTCGTTTGCGACCTTCAGTGGACCGGGCGCCGCACTGGCGTACCGGCTCACATCGGACCCGCCAGTCCGACTGGTGCTCTGGGATGGCTTGCAACCGTCCTCTTCGCTCGATGTGGGCGGCTTCTGCCGGGGCAGCGCGTGCGTCCCCGCCGCAGTCTCCGAGAGGAAGGACAGCGCTGCGAACGCGGCATTGAGGCGAGCGCTCGTCTCGCCGTCGGCGGCTGGCGAATCAAACGAGCGCCGGAGAAAATCAGCCATCGACACGCCCTGGCCGTGTGCAGGCGGCCGGTACGCTGACGCGCCGCCCAGGAAATCGCGCACGACCGCACCAAAGCCACGCCCGTGCTCCTCGGGCAGTGGGTGCCACTGCTGGTCATGATGTTCGTAAACGCGGCGCGGCGCCGCCGTGAGCATGCTCTTGAGGATTGGGCCGCGATCATACTGGAGTGCTAATCGGCGCAGCGCGCGATAGAGCGACACTGCAACCTGGCGATCGCCGCTCATCAAGTGGGGTGGTTCCCGACGGAGAGAGCAATTTTTTACGACGATGCGTTGTCCCGATTCGTTCTTCGAGGCGTTCCTGGGGCCTGGGCACCTGTCAAGTTTCCCACATCAATCAGACTGTCTGTCAGAGGAGTTGCGTCGCGGTCCCCCCACGCTCACCACATGTTCCCACAGGTGTCAGGTTTCAGCATCGCCGCCCGGCCCAACTCTTCGGCCTGTCGGAAGTTCCATGAAGTTCGCGATATGTCCACAAAATGTGCAATCGGCCCGTTATCGGCGGGAAACAATGCGAAACCGGACGGTCGCGCGCTGTGAAACTGGTGCATCGATACTACAAGACTCTGAGATCAGTTTGAACCTACGAATACTCGCGAGAGAGCGCGTCTCATCTTAAATTGTCACACCCCTCACCTGCCATCCTCTTCGTCCACCCACTTGCCCTCGAGCGCGTGTAGCACGAGCTCGTCGTACGTGATCGGTTTGGGCGCGCCCCTGACCGCGAGGTTGATGAGGCGTCGCTCGCGCTCGCGGTCCGCCTTATGCGCGTTGGTGAGCGCCTCGTACCTGATGAGGGAGGCCAGCAGAGGCCATCAGAGGCAATCAGCCGAGCATCGGGCGCGTTGGTGAGCGCCTCGTACCGCTTGCGCGCCGCGTCGGCCTCGCGCATGCATGCGTGGAAGAGGTCGCTCGCGCCGTCGTGGGAGAGCACCGCCACGCACGATGCTTTGGCCGAGCGCTTGAGACAGCGCGCGAGGGTGCGGCGCGTGAAGCAAAAGACAATGGGCACGTGGCCGTCGCGCTCGACGAGCTGCTGGCTCGAGCGCTTCGTCTGCTCGTCATACACCCACTCGAGCTTCATGTCGCACAGCTGCACGAGCTCAGCGATCAACTGGTCCAGCCCCTCCTCTGACTCGATCTTCTCGATGTTGTGCGCGACGAGGAGCGCGCGTGCCTTGTTCGTCTTGAGCGAGCGAATCACCTCGCGGAGCCCGCACACGTATCGCTTGCGCATGGCGGCCTTGACGGGGTCCTTGAGGTGTGCTCGCTCCTGCAGCCGCTGCAGCTCGCTCAGCAGCTTCGCGCTCGCCTCATTCACCTCTGGCGTGATCAGCTGCCGCACGTACTCGCGCACGAGCCAGGGGTCGGCCGTGGCCTCCTTGGGCCGCTCGAGCTTCGGTTTCGTCAGCGTGCCCTCTCCGGTTTCGTCAGCGAGCTTCGGTTTCGTCAGCGTGCCCTCTCCCTCCGCATCCACCGCCGCAGCCGATGGAGCCGCCGCCGCCGGTGCCGCCGACGCCGGAGCCGCCGGCGGCGGAGGAGCCGCCGCTGACGCGCTGAAACGCGAAGCCGCCAAAGCTACCGCCGCCGCCGCCGTAGGCGCCTTGGTTTCGATCTCGTCCTTGCCATCCTCCTCCTCCTCCTCCTCCTCCTCCACCGCCTCCCCCTCGCCCTCTTCCTCGTGCACAGTTGCGGTCTCTATCAGTAACGCCGACGCTGCCGCAAGCAACTCGTCCTCATTCTCTCCCTCCGCCTCCTCCTCCGCCTCCTCCTCCTCCTCCTCCTCCTCCTCCTCCTCGTCGTCGTCGTCGTCGTCGTCGTCGTTGTCGTCGGCGAGCACCTCGCCGCTCAGAAGCGCCGTCGCCGCAGCCAGCAACGCGTCCGGCTCTGCCTCCCCCTCCCCCTCCTCCTCCTCCCCCTCTCCCCCTCCTCCCCTTCTCCCCCTCCTCCCCCTCCTCTCCCCCTCCTCTCCCCCGCTATTGCATCCGGGTAGAGAAGAGCAAACGCTGCGTCCACCAGCTCGTCGGCGGTCATCGCCTCCTCCACCTCCTCCGCCTCCTCCACCTCCACTGCCTCCACCGCTGCATCGCCAGCACCCTCTCCACTCACCTCCCCACTCGCCTTAGCAGCATCAGCACCCTCTCCACTCACCTTTCCACTCACCTCAGCAGCGCCAGAGTCGGGGGCAGCGGCCACACTGCCCCCTTCGGGTGCCGGCACCTCGGCGGGCGACCCGCTGGCAGCACCGCCGCCCTCCTCTGCCGAGGTCTGATCGGCGGCCTTCTTGCCGAGGATCCCGTGCTTCATCATCAATTCCTTCAGGATGGTCTTCTTCATCTTCGAGAGACGAACCTTTTTCGGTCCGACCTTCTCCTTGCCCTTCATCTGAGTCTTCCCGAGCCCACTGAGCGCCGTACCGGCGGTGTTCACGCCCGTGTTCTTGGCGCCACTCTCTTTCAAAGATCCACGTTGGCCCATGGTGAGGTTGAGCGGCTTGTTCTTCCCCTCAGCTGCCTCGCTGACAACGCCCTTGCCGCCCTTTTTCTTGGCAGGCTTGGCGGCGAGCATCAGGTCGAAGAGATCGGAGAGCATCACATTAGCTTGCGGCTTGGGCTTCTGGTACGCGGGCTTGTCCGGTGCCCCCTTAGCAGCGGGCGCACTGCTCTTGCTCTCAGTGCCCCCTGGCACCTTGAGCATTCCCGGCTGGGGCTTCTGGGGCTGGGATGTGGATGGCTGTGACGAGGATGAGGTGGCCGCGGTGGGCTTGGCGCCGCGGTGGGTGCCGCCATCGGCCTTCGGGGACGCAGCGGGCTTGCTCACCACAACGCTCGCCCCAGCCGCCGCCCAGCCGCCTCCCACCGCACCCACCGCACTCGCAGCACTGCTGGTGAGTCCTGCAGACGCCGCCACCGTCGGCGTCGGCTTCGGCTTCGATGGCAAAGAGGGGAAGAGGTCGATGGCGTCCGTAGGCGGCGGCAGCGGAATGGGCATGGGCGCCGTGGCGGGCGCCCCAGTGCGCTTCGTAGGGGACGTGTCTCGAGCCTCGGTGGCCTTCCTCCCTGCGGGTGGGGCTTTGGACTCGGTCTTCACTGACGAACCCTGTGGCTCCACTGACGAACCCTGTGGGGCTTTGGACTCGGTCTTCTTCGGCTCCGCTGCCTTGGCCTCGACGCCGAATTGGGTTGCCCCGCTGCCGGTGGCGGTGGCGGTGGCGGTGGCGGTGGCGGTGGCGGTGGCGGTGGCGGTGCCCTCACTCTTCGCCGTCCTGTTGCCGCCGCCACGGCCTTGGTTGACGTAGCTGGTGTGCCTTGTCCCATCAACGTCCAGGGGCTCTTTGCCTGCCTCCTCTGCTGCCGCCTTTGCCATGCGTGACGCGACCTCCTCAAACTCCTCGCGCATGAGCGCCACCGCCTCGGCCGTGAGATTGAGCTGTAGTCGGCGCACCGGCGCCGCGGGCGCCTTTTTGATCGACGAGAGCGCCGCCGAGTTTCCCCACACGCCCGCCACCTTGGGCGGCTGCGCCACCGGTGCTGCATCGTCAGAGGTGGCGCCGTCGTGGGCGCCAGAGGTGGCGCTCCCGGCGCCGTCTTGGGCGCCGTCCCGGGTTCGGGCGCTCGCATTCTGACTCGCACTTGCGGCGGCGGCGGCGAAGGAGCCCTTGGCAGCTCCTCCGCCGCTCTTGCCGCCTGCATCGCCCTTGGCACCTGCCGCGTCAGCAGTGGCGCCGCCACCCCCCTTGCCCTTTGAAGGTACGAGCGAGCCCGTCTGCGAGTTCCACAGCAGGCCGGAAGTCTTGGGCCTTCGAAGACTTGCTGGCTCCTCCTCCTCCTGCTCGCGTTGCACGCGTGCAGAGGCATGGTCGCCCTCCTCCGCCGCCTCGGTAGCACGGGCAGCCGCGGCCAGGGCGCCGACAGACGCAGTGGCAAGGCCGCCCGTGGCAGCGCCCTTGCCCCTGCCCTTGGCGCCACCGCCACGGCCGCCACCTTTGCCGCCATTGTCATCGGGTGCTCCGGGTGCGTCACCGCCCCCGCCCTTGGCGCCGCTGGCACCCCGCCCGCCCGTGCCGCCCTTGCCGCCGCCCGTGCCACTGCCAGACGTATCGAGGCCACTACCGGTACCGCGGCCGCCCTTGCCGCCGCCTTTGGTGCCACCGTCGCCCTTGCCGTCACCCTTGCTGGCGCCGCCAGCGCCTTTGCCGCTACCAGCGCCATCGGGGCGTGGCGATGCAGCTGCGTCGGGCACGCCCTCGTCTCGGATGGGTCGCGAGCGCATGGGGCTCGGATTGGCAACGGCAGCGGCCCAGCTGAATGGCGCCTTGGGAGGCGCTGCCGACGAAACCGACGAAACCGACGAAACCGGCGCTGCCGACCCCTCCCCGCGCGCGTTCACCACGGCGCTCGCGCCCGAGCCAGCAGCGCTGCCAGAGCTGCCGCCCGCTGACATGGCGCTCTCCACGCCGGCGGCGGCGTGGTTAGAGGTCGGAGCGGCGGCGATCGTATCAGTCGTGGCGGCTTCGCTGGAGCCAGCGGGGCCCTCCTTGCCCTTCTCGTTCTCCTTCTTGGCTGCCTTGGCCGCCTTGGCTGCCTTGGCCGCAGCGGCCTTCTCTGGGTCCTTGGGTTTCGTGAGCTTCGTCGGCTTCTGCTTTGGGTCCTTGTAGTAGCCGATGCCGTCGTCGCCTGCACGGAAGGCGTAGCCGGGCTTGGCGCCCTCGAAGGTTGCGGCGGGGAGGAAGGTGGGCGGCTCGTCCGGCCTCTTCTCAGCTTTCTTGGGTGAGCGCGCCGCCGTGGCTTGCTCCTGCGCTGCACGCCGTGGTGGCAAGTGGCCAGGCTGCTGCAGCTCTTGTTGCTGGCGCGGCGCACGAGCTCCGGCCGGTTGATACCACTGTGTCTGGTCTGCCGGCGCGGACAAGCCCCAGTATCCTTTTGGTGGAGCAAACACCATCCCGCCAGGCACGAATGGAGCGGCATTAGGGTTTCCTCCCGGCACAAAGACAAGTGCGGTTGGGTTGAGACCGGTGCTGCTGCTCGATGCAGCACTCGTGTTCTGCGATGAAGCGTTGCTCGCCTCGTCGTCCATTGCTGCGCGGCGCGAGCGCGACGGGGCTCGGGGGCACCCGCGCCACGTCGAATTTCAGGGGCGAACTGCACGGGGGGAGAATTTGCAACACACAGTGGACAAACAGCGGTCCATGCAAAACATCCGTCAGCGGACCTCCACCGAGTGTGCCCCGTGTGTGTCCCGGCTCCCCCCGGTGTCTTTTTACCGACGAGGGGACGTGTGTTCAACTCAATAAATTCATACACTGTGAAGACGTCAGAGAGAGGGACGATCAAAAACATCCACAAGCCTTTCATCACTGTAGGGTAGCTCGTTCACATATAATGGCCGTCACATATAACCTGTCACTCACTTCCCACTGTCGCCTGACCGGGCCGACAGTCAGGTGCGGGCGAGGAAGGTGCGGGCTGCTTGTGGATGTCGGCTGCATAAGCCTCGAGCGCCTTCATAAAGGTCGGGTTGGGCTGCACTAGCGGCCTAGAGGCCTGGACCCGGGCCAGCGCCACGGCCACTCCAACCTTGAACTTGGCCATTACATAGGCGGTTGCGAGTGCCCCGGAGCGGCTCTTGCCCTGTGCGCAGCTGACGACGACCATCTTGCCCGCGGCCACGCACTCGCGCGCCCAGACGAGAGCGCGGACGATGTCTTCGAGTTCAATGTCAAATGTCTCTGAGTCCTCCCATTCAAGGTCCAAGAGCCGCGGTGGAGACTCATTGCGGAGTCTGTCGAATTCGGCTCGCGTGGTTGGCAGAAAGTCGTGCAGCTTGTGCCCCGCGCAATTCAGCACCACGCTGCTGCTGGTGGTGGGGTCCTCCTTGCACACACGGAGAGCTGCCTTGTAGCTGCCCACTGCGAGCTCGCTAGGAAGCACGACCGATGCTCTGCCATCATCCTGCGTTGCCACGACCGCCAGCAGCTGCTGATCGTCGACCTCCTCGCGGGAATGCTCCCTGATGTCGCAGCCGCATTCGGCGCACTTGTTGGCGGTGGCCTTGGCAAGAGGCTTGCGAAGCACAAAGTTGTGACCAAGTGACGTGCGAGCGAAGGTGGCTGCACTGGCAACGCTCATGGCGGGGCGAGAAAAACCGAGCGCTCGAGAGTTTCCCAAAACCTAAAAAGGAGTTTGTGTTACTGTGTGAATGGAATTTGTGTGAGAGAAGGGAGTGGGCTCGTACAAATGCACGGCACGGCATCCAAGCAGAAGCGCATCACGGGCCGCACGGCGATTCCGAGAATCAGAATGCACGATCCGTGCGACTTTCGTGGCCGGTGTGAGTCGAGTCCCTTCTCCCTCGCCGGACAGAGTCTGTAAAAGTCTCTAGTCTGCTGCACGTCCCTCGTCCCCGGTCCCCCTCACGCGACGCTCAAAGCAACTCTGACACCCTCGGTCAGGTCACCTCCGCGCGTCCAATTCGAGGGATAACGGTACATGCTACATCCTGCCTTGGCACTCTACTCCTGCGCCGACACGAGCGGCCCTCTCTCATCCGCCGCGGCGATCGCGTCCGCGATCCCCTTGGCGCCCGTATGCATGGTCACGTCGGTCACGTAGTCGATCGCCTCAGCGAACGCGGTGCGTATGGGTGTGTACTCCATCCCGAGCTCTCGCTTCGATCTGTCCGCGCTAAAGCACAGCGTGCCGCCCACGGCTGTACTCACCAAGTCGACTGGCGCCGCCGGAGGCCGTCTGCTCACCCAGTTCGACCAGATGGTCAGCCCACGTGCGCTGATTCGCGCGAGCCACGCTGGAATCTCATACGCAGGCGCAGGCTGCCCCGAGATCTGCGCGATGAGCCCGTAGAACTCCTTGGTGCTCAGCTGCTGATCGCCGATCAACCAGCGCTCGCCATCTACGGCCATTGTGCGACGACGGTGAGCTCCGCTGCTGCCGCTGCCGCTGCCGCTGCTGCTGCCACTGCCACCACGACCGCTCACGCGCTCCGTGGCGCGCACGATCGCCTCCGCCGCATCGCGCACGTGCACGTAAGTGAAGACCACATCGCTCACGATCGTGGCAGGCACAGCGCCCTGAACGAGGTCAAGGATGCGCATCACATCGCGATTCGAGTCCACCAGCTTCGGGTCTGCACCGATGCAGCATGCAAGGAAGAGCGTGCATCCGCGCAAGCGGCCCGCGTCGAAGGCCTGCTGGGCGAGAAGGTCGCCTCGATGCTTGCTGGCCGCGTACTGGCTCGAGTGCGGACCCACGGGCGTTGACTCATTGAAAGTCTCCTTGGGAGCGCAGCACCGTCCATAGGCCAGCACTGTGGACACATGCACGAGTGCTACAGCTGGAGTCTCGGCGAGGGCTTCGAGGAGGTTTTGCACACCCGTAGCGTTTACCTCAAACTGCGACGGGTCGGGAAGCCACCATGCGTACACGCCCGCACAATTGATCACGATGTGGCAGTTTGACGTCCTGATCGCGTTAAGAAGGCTAGCAACATCCTCCACGTCACCAATTAGAGCGGTCGCGCCCTCCGGTATCGTGCGCTGGCCGCGTGTGAGTCCAAAGACTGTGTAGTGTCTCTCGAGAAGCGTCCGCACGACGTGAGAACCGACGAACCCGGATGCGCCCGTCACCAGGACGCGCATTATCCGATCGTGCGATCAAAGTGAGCAGCTTCACGACGCCACGAGACACGAGGTCGGCCATGTACACGGCCACACGTGTGAATTAAACATTGACTGTGAATGGGTGACTGAGATGACCTGGCAACCTTCGCGCCCAAGTCAAGACAACTCCCCCACACAAAAGGCGGCTGGGCCTGCGGCACCTGGTCGTTGGTGGTGGGTCCGGGTGATGTCTGCGTGTGCGGGGCGGGGCAGCCACGAGGTACACAGCAAGCAAGCAAAAACAGCCGACTTACCTAGCTTGCTTCTGGGCGGGAGTTAGCAGTTACGCGCGAGAGGGTGTGCAGCCCGCGAGCCCCTGCAGCCGACAGCGTGGCCGACGTGTTGAACTTTTGAGATGACAACGCATGCGCTCGTAAACCGTCGGCCGAGCTCTTGGCTGCACGTGGGCTCGTAGCACGAGTATGAGTAGTTGTATGGCATGTGAATTGTATCGCGGCAGCACGGGCGCGTAGCACGGGTCGTTGTATGGCATGCGAATTGTATTGTAGGTCACGTGGCTCTCATCCTAGGCATTGCCCAACGACGTTATGCAATCCAAGGATGAAGAGCCAGACCGTGGGTGTTCAGCGCAGCCCAGCGGCCGTCTCGGCGGCGAGCCGGTTCGAAAGACCCATCCGTGCACGATCTTGTAGCGACGAGTGCTCCACGTCGCCCCCGCGGTACGGATCGTGCTGCTTCGCCAGATGGGGCCGCGCGACCAGGCCGCACAGCTTGCCCTCGTGAAAGTGCCGGCTGAGGTACACATCGACGGGCGCGTCGACGGGTAGCCCGGCCAGCAGCACGCGCGCCGCGGCCGGCCACAGGAGGTAGGCATGCGTCTGCCAAGCCCAGGTCACTTCGAGCAGCTCAGAGGTGACAGAGGTCGCTCGAGCGGCCCAGATCCACACCTTGGCGCGGAGCGAGGGTGCGCTCTCACGCACCGTCGCCTCAGCCCCCAGAAAGAGCACAACCAGCCGTTCGGCCGGCAGCTCCGATGCGCCTTCCACGGCGCGCATGAGCGCTCGGCATGACGCGTCCACCTCAGGCGTGCCGAAGCTCACGTCATCCTCGAGGATGAGCAAGGGCGCCTCACTCGCGGCGCAACGTCGCCAGAGCGCCACGTGGCTCGCTGCGCAGCTCGGTGGCGCTGTCGTGAGCGCCTCGAAGCGCTCCGCGTGCCCCAAGCCCACGGCGGGTAGCGCCGCCTCCATCGCACGTCGCCGGTCGGTGCGGGAAGCGAGGTTGATGTACACAGCGGCGGGCACACGGCCCAGAGCATGCAGCGGCAGTGACGGAGGAGGAGGAGGCGGCGGGGTTTGGTCGGGCGCGACAGCCGTTGGGGAAGTGGCGGGTGCACGCAGCGCCGCCGCGAGGCGCGCGGCGTCTGCTCGGGCGATGCCCAGCTCTGCGAGCATGCCTGGTAGGTCCGACATCGAGCGCAGCAGCCTCACAGTCAGCTCCTCCGACACGAGGCGTGGATGCAAGTGATCGAGAGCGAGCGCGCCGAGGAGCGTTGCGAGCTCCTCTTCACAGCCGGCAGCCTCTTCACAGCCGGCAGCCTCTTCACAGCCGGCAGCCTCTTCACAGCCGGTAGCCTCTTCACAGGTGGCAGCCTCTTCACAGCCTGAAGAGCTCACCCTGGCCGCCTCGCGTTCGCACAGGTCGATGCAGCGCGGGTCGCCGCCCTTTCGAGCCCATTCGAGGGCAGTCCATCCAACCTGCGGCTCGGTGCCCTCGACCTCCGCCCTCGCCTGGAGAAGGAGACTTGCACACTCGGGCCGACGCGCGTAGCACGCCGCATGTAGCGGGCGCAGGCCGCTATTCGACGCAAGCTCGAGCGCGCATCCGGCAGCGATGAGGGCCGCCGCGCACTCGTGCTCTCCGCGCTCGCACGCAGTGTACAGCGCCGTCTCACCGTGCCCGTCTGTCTTGTCGAGGTGCGCCCTAGCCGCGATGAGCACCTGCACGCACGCTGCCTGTCCCTCAAAGGTTGCCGCGTACAGAGGGCTGCCGAGCTCGCAGCCCAGGTGGATGTCGGCGTCGGCATCGATGAGCAGCTGCACAGTGCTCGCACGGCCGTGCCGACAAGCCATGACGAGCGCTGTGCTGCCATCGTGCAGCCGCTGGTCGAGGCGCGCGCCGGCAGCGAGCAACGCGTGCACCACGGCATTGTGGCCCTCCACGCACGCAATCGAGAGCGCACACGCACCAGTCTCAGGCAGCGCGTTATGGACGTCGGCCAAGTGGTGGCAAAGGATGCTGCAACACTCGGCAGCACCCGATTCGGCAGCCATTAGCAGCGGGGTGTACCCATCATGACGTTGTTTGTCGACGTGCGCTCCGGCTTCTAGCAGTGCCTTCACGACGGCTGGCAGGTTCTCCTCGCATGCTACGAGTAACGCCGTTTGCCCATCAGCATCGCGCTGATTCACGTCGTATCGAAGCCGCTCGTGGATAAACTCACCGTGTGAAGCACCGCGTAAAGCGTCGGTCAGCGAGCACTTTTCGTTGCCAGCGTCTGCGCGTGAATCGTCGATCAACGAGCGCTTTTCGTTGCCAGAGTCTGGCGAGGTGCCAAATTCGTCAAGGAGGACCGATTCGTGAAGGCCAGCCATTCGTCGAGGACCGAGATGTGCTGGAGGGGTGCCATGAGCCAGGGCAAAACTTGTAAGTTTCCTGGGGCAAACTTGTAAGTTTTCCTTTGCATCAATAGTACACCCTGTGCGATGGGCTATTTCTCGCAATCGTCAAGGAATCTGACGCATCCGGTCGGCTTCGCCGCGTTGCTCGGCCACTTACGCATTTACTAAGCCAATGCATTTAGCCCACGCCGCACGCCCGTCTCGCGCCCATGGCCCGTCTGTCCGCGTCTTATCCGCGTCTCGGCGTCACGAGCTCATCAAGCGGGGTCGGTTTTGAAGGCGCGACATGCCTCGGGACATGCCTACGCCCTACGGTGAGCTTTTAAGAGCTTGACGGCTCGCATGGCGGGCGGTGTGGGCTGTATGGGCTATGGCGATAAGAATGGTTGTTGCGAGAACGACGGCTGCCGAGATAGCCGCGCGGTGGTGTGCAAGGAAGGTCCGAGGGGACAGGGGAGGACCCTTGGGAGGACCATGTAAGGCCATACCGAGTGGGGTCGAGCTCAATTGGTCGAGCTAGGGTCGAGCGGGTCTGGTCGGTCCCGGCTCACCTGGGGAACATGGAGCCGGGTCACACCCAATCGGTGCTGCTGCTGCTGCTCAACACAACGCGCACACGCTCCGGACCCCCAAGCACGAGGGCCTCTATCGCTAAATGCGGTGTGTACCGTACCGGGAACTATGAGTCGCTGCAGCGATTGCGACTCCCCCCGGTGTCTTTTCCCGGGAACTTTTAGTCGATGAGTCGCTGAAGCCCGGAGCGCCGCGCTGTCCGCGTGAACGTTCACAGCCAATGTTTATAATATGATAATTCGACACCCAAGACGCGTCAAGCAACTCGTCAAACGAGCGCCGTGCTACGGCACGCGCGAGGAGAAGCGGCGTACTGGCCGCGATGCAGCATCTCTCCCTCAAGGACAGCCAGCATTGGGTTGGCCTCGAGTCCAACCCCGAGGTCATGACCGAGTACGCACACAAGCTCGGCGTTGACAAATCGTGGGCCTTCTCGGATGTGGTCGGTTTGGATGAGGATTCGCTCAAGTTGGTGCCGGAGCCGTGCTTGGGTCTCATCTTCCTTTACCCGTTCAGCCAGCTAGAGGCGCACAAGCGCAAACGCGGCCGCGTGCGAGGGCGGCCCACGGACGGCGTGTGGTTCATGTCGCAGACGATCGGCAACGCGTGTGGCGCGGTCGCGCTCATGCATACATTGACAAACTGCATGGATCAGGTGAGCAGCAGCAGCAGCAGCAAGCTCGCGGGCTTTGCAAACGACGCCAAGGGCGCGAGTGCGTTCGAGCGCGGCAAGCTCTTCGGCAGGGCGATGGGCGAGCTACACGACGCCGTGGCGGCGCATGGGCAAACTGACGCGCCGAAACCCAATGCCGACTTGGACTTCCACTTTATCTCGCTCGTGGCCGTCGACGGCATCCTTTATGAGCTCGACGGCAACAACGATGGCCCGATCGAGTGCGGGGCCGTCCAGCGAGGCCCTGGCGGCTTTATTCGCGCAGCCGTCGAGCACGTCAAAGAAGAGTACATCGCACCGTAAGCGCCGCGGCTCGAACGCATCTGAGCGCGCCGCCTAGCCGGCTACGAGCTCACGCCCCGCCGCCTGAGGGCACCCGACTCACGTTGCGCGCGGATGGCGCCCATGCGTTGCTCGCAGCTTTCCAGACAGCCACTTCGTGGCGCTCGCGCTCGGTCCTGCCGCACCGGACCAGTGAGCGCCCACCACAGCGGTCTCTCGATTGCACGGAGCGTTCAGAGGGAGCGCGCGAACACTCCCTCTCAACGTCGGAATGCCTACATTGCCGGAATGCCTACATATGTTCGCGATGTCCTGAGATACGTGGCCCTCGGCGGCTCGGGCCTGCCGAGTCATGCCGTTCGTCGCATGAAAACGCGGTGCCGTTACCTTAACCGCTCGGCTGCGTACCTGTTTTGTTTCGCGTTCGGTCGTACGTGGTCACTGCACTGTCACTTTGAACCCATGAAAACTATCATGAATCTAGAACTCTGTCCAGCGCCCCACGACCGCTCTGGGCGTGTGGGCGAAAAGAAGGCAAAAGTCTCAACGCAAGTGCACACAGTCATCGCCAGCCCCGGGCGCTACCTGTGATGGTGGCCACGCGACGACGAGGCTACACTGTCTTTGACTTTTTTGACCTTCTTCTTCGAAACGGTCGCCGGCGGGAGGTTGTCCGCGTTGTCGTCCTCGTCGAGGACCTTTCGGCGCGATGCCGACGAGGTGCGGCGCGGCTTGCGAGTGTCCGAGGGCTTGCGAGCCCCCGTGCCTACGAAGCCTACGACGCCGCCGACGTCGTCGGAGAAATGCGTGCGGGCGGTGTTCGCGAGGCTGCCGCTGTCCACCGTCTGCGTGCGGGCCGTGTTCGCGAGGCTGCCGCTGTCCACTGTACCCTCGATCGACTCAGAAACCGTGCGGGCGGTGTTCGCCAGGCTGTCTAATTGGCTGCTTGCGCCGTGGCCGAAGCTCACAAGTGGACCCATGGTGTCCTCTTCGGCAGCGGCCACCGTAGCTAGCCGTGGCGACCGTGCGGTTGGAGGAGCCTGTGAACGTTCACAGCTGGCCGCAGCGGCCACCGCGGCCGTGCTGCTGGCCGTGCTGCTGACCCCGCTCGCGGCCCCAGAGGCGGGCGCCGTGGCGCTCGCGGTCGCGGCCACCGCCGTCGTGCCACGTGGCGGCATGGGCGCCGTCGTGGGCGTACCACGTGGCATATGCGCCGTCGTGGGCATAGGCGCCGTGACGGGCGTGCCACGTGGCGGCGACTCTCTTGTGGGCTGCAGCGAGTCCGCCGCGGCGTGGGCGGCGGTGGTCGCAGTGGTTGCGGTGTGTGCGGCTGGTGCGTGCAGATGCGGATGGGCGCCGTGATGGGCTGCAGCGAGTGGCAGCGGCTGGGCGCCGTGATGGGCGCCGTGCGCCTCGGCATCGTCGACGTGGCTAGCCGCCTGTGAACGTTCACAGCTAGCCAGTGTGGGGGGCGCGAGAAACGTTGCCGCCGGGGGGATGGCGGCGGCGGCGGCAGCAGCTGTGGTCGTCATCGCCGCTGCTGCGTGGCGCGGTGCCTTAGGCAGTTGAACGCCGCCTGTCATTCTGGCGACCACCGCCCGTACCGCTGCCTGCCCGATGGCCTGTGCAGCCGCCTCCTCGGCCGCCAGCCGCGCCGCCTCCGGATCCGCTCCTGCTTTGGATGCGAGCATGGCCGCCTCCGTGGCCGCCTGCATCGCGACTGCTTCGATCGAGAGGGCGCTCGGCGCAGCGCGGAAAGAGACTGCGGGCAGCTCCCACGCGGCACCCGCGGCGGCTGGAGCGTGCTGCTGTGCGGCAACCGCGTGCTGCGCCGGCATCGCCTGCTTCGCGCAGTGGTGGGCGCCGTGGTGGGCGCCGTGGTGGGCGCCGTGGGCGCGCGCAGCCGCCTGCCTCTCGGTATGCCTCTCAGGCTCCGCATCGGGTAGACGGTCCCGCACTCGGGGGAGGCGGGGAAGCTCCGGCTCAGGGGGGGTGGCGTGCCGGTCGTCGCTCTCGCCTCGCGCGTGCCCCTTGACCTTCTTGCCGCCCGAGACCTCTCGATCGGTCGCGTGCCCCTTGAGCTTACCTCGGCTGCCTCGTACCTTCTCCGGCGCGGGTACGCCCCTCGCCCAGGCGAGCAGCTCGGAAGAGGCGAGGGGAGAGCCGGCCGCGACACACTCGCCTTCACGCCTGGTGATGGCGGGGGAGGCCATTTCCTTCGCGACCTGTGTGGGCAGCTGATTGGGCGCTGTGGTGGGCACCTTCCACCCTTCCGCTGCGCGGGCAAGCTGGAGATTGTCCAGATTGTCCAGCTGCCGATCGAGCTGCGCGATCGACGCCTCCGAGGAGAAGCTCTCCTTATTGGTCGACGCCTCTGAGGAGAAGCTCGAGTTGCGAGACATGGACGCTGTTACCGACGTGTTGATCGAGATCGAGGCCTGCGCAGCGCCCGCGGCCTCCGCCAGCCCCAGCACGCTCGAGGCTCGCGCAGCAGCGCTCGCAGCAACGGTCGCCGCTGACGGCAAGGGCGGCGGGGGCATCGGGCACAGCGCGGCCGGCACGTTCGACATGGGCGCCGTGCTGGGCACATGCGGCAGTGGCGCACCGAGGTACTTTTCGAGTGCGACCAGTCCAGGAGGGCGAGAGGGAAGAGGCGCCACCATCGCCGGTGGCGGCTCCACAGCGGAGGTTGGCGAGATCTGCCCACAGCCCTCAGCGTATGGCGTCAATGTGGAGGGCGCCGAGGCCGCTGCTGAGGATGCTACGGCCCCTACCGCACCAGCAGGCTTGGCCGCTGCTGCTGCTGCGGTGGCGGCGGCAATGGCGGCGGATGCGACGGCGGCGGCGGTGGCAGCGGTGGCGGCTGTGGCGGCGGTGGCGGCGGCGGCGGCGGCGGTGGAGGCGGTGGCGGCGGCGGCGGCGGCGGCGGCGGCCCGCTTTCCAATCTCAGGCGAGCTCGAGACGCCGGGTGCAGACTCCTCAGCCTCCTCAGCCGACGCCGCGGTTGCCAGGAGCGAGCTCATCTTCGCGAGACGCTCGCTGCCACTCGTGGGGAGCAATGGGCCCTCTAAGCTCATCTTCGCAAGCTTCGAGTGCATGAGCTCGTGGATGTTGAGCGGCGCGCGCGTGGGCCCATGCACCGATGGTGTCGGCTGTGAGCCTGACTGGGCCAGGGCCGGCGAGGCTGACAGCGGGAGCGCCGTCGTGGGAGGCAGTACCTGCGATGGCGGCTCGTCCTCGCGATGGAACCTTCTCGACGGACCGAACGCGTTCGCGCAGAGCGAGGGCGATGCGCCCATAGGAACGACCGCCGATCGTGACGAGGACATGGCTGACGAGCTCAGGGTCGACAGGTCCGGCGCGTTCGCATTCGTGGGGGGCCGCCGCTCGTGCCGCAATACGCTGGACTCTACGTACTGCCTGTCCAAGTTCGAGCGGCTCGTGAGCGCGCCAGTCATGGCGCCGTACACGGCCGCGCGCTCGAAAAAGCCATGGGGAAGGGCGCTGCTGCCGTGGAGCTGCGGCGTTGCTCCGCCTGTGGCCGCACGAAAGAGGTTGCGCGACTGGTGCAGCGTCGACTCGATCTCGAGGCGATCACGACTCGATCTCGCGAGCGTCGACTCGATCTCGAGGCGCACCCGCGCCGACATGGCGCCGATCGCCGCGCTCGCGAGAGGAGACGCCATGTCGGGCGCGGTGCCGGCGCGGCCAAACGAGGGCAGCCGGAGCGCCACCACGGCATCCGCGGAGGCTGCTGGCATCGTCGACGCGGCCAGAGCCGGTGGCATCGTCGACGCGGCCAGAGCCGGCGCATCCGTGCCAAGCTCGTGCCAGCCAGTCCACCGTTGGCCCGCCGACGACGCAAGCGTTGCAGCCTGCACGGCTGCAGGCTGGTATCCACTCACGTGGGGCGCCCCACCGGCACTCGCACCGGAAGTTGATTGCCACGCGTGCCGGCGCGGCCCCACAGCCATTGTTGGCGAAGAGCGGCCACTGAAAGCCGAACCAACCTCACTTTCAGTGGCCGCGCCGGCGCCCGCCACGGCGTCGATGGCCGCGTCGACGCGCGCGAGCACCTCCTCCTCAAGCAGACTCCGTATCTCGATATTGGCAATGAGGTGCTCCACCGCCTCCGCGACCGCCTCCTCGCGCTCGTGCTCCTCGATCTCGTCGGCGCCCGTGACAGCGCCGAGCAACTGGGCGAGACGGCTCTTGCAGATGCTCTCATCGAATACGAATTGCGAGGGCAGCCGGCAGCTGGGCGAGGGTGTCCTCGACCTTTCCTTGGCCAACAGGCGCATTGCATGCGCGCGCTCCTTGCTCAGTTTCTTCACCTTGACGTACTGCTCGAAGCGCAGCTGCTCTCGCCGGCGCATCAGCCGGTTGAGCGCGTAGATCTCGGCACGAATCTGATGAGGGATGTCATCAGATGTCATCAGGGGTCATCAGGGGTCATCAGGGTCATCAGTGGTCATCAGTGGTCATCAGAGGTCATCAGTGGTCATCAGGGATCTCGGCACGAACTTGCTCCTCCTCGGCGCGCTGCAGCAGAAAGTCGGCGCGTTGGCGCGCGCGGCGCATCCGCTCCTCCTCGACGCGCCGGTCATGCTCGTTCATCGAGGGCGACACCTCATTGAGCACGCGCTCCCACTTGGCCGCCGCGCTCGTCGCCGCCTTCTCGGCCAGCGCCGACGCGTGCGCGTCAGCCGCCGCACGGAGCGCTGCGAAGCTCTTCAGGCCGCCACCGTTCGCAGACGCCTCGTCCTTGGGGGGCACCACGGTATGCACGCGAGTGTGCACCTGCTGCCGCACGATCCCCTGCTGCCGTGAGATGGCGGCCGCCGTCGTTGCGTAGGCCACTGAAGGATATTCTTTTGCGGCTTGCGCCGCCGCGTTGGCCACCGCGAGGACGCGCGACGCCGACTCCCGGAGTCGCGGAGGGCTGCGCGTCGCGTCTGCACCGCCGGCAGGACGCCCTTCCACCGCGGCGGCAACCCCAGCGGCCTTTTCGCGACGCTTCTCGCTGCACGCGCCCGCCCGTTGTGCGAGCTGCTCGGCGTAGCGGCGCGAGAGAGGTGGAGTGCCTTCCGCGAGCGAAGGTGCCTTTGGCACCGTCGGCGCCGACCGCATCCCTCCCGCTTCCTTGAAGTCGGCGGTGCTCGGCGCTGCGATGCGAACGAGTTGGTCACGTGAGTTCTGACGCCGCAGGGTCGAAGGACGGCTATCCCGTTTGCGCTCGCGATCACTGGGCTCCGTGTACACCTGCCGGGGCGAACGCGGGCTGCGCGGGCTGCGCATGCTTTTCTGCCGTGGGCTGATAAAACGTGGGCTGATCAGCTCCGGCTGGTTGATCGGTGGAGGCAGCGGCGGAGCCCAAAGCCTTGCGCCGGAAGAGGACACGGCGTTGTGCGAGCTCAGCGGTCCTTGGCTGGGCGAACTCAACGTGCGTGGGCTACTCGGCGTGACCTGGCCGCTGGAGAGCGGCTCCCGCTCACGTGGAGTGCTGCCGCCGACCTTCATCTCCGATGGCGACCGATCGCGGCGCCGCTCGA
Organism: Chrysochromulina tobinii; assembly: GCA_001275005.1. NCBI lineage: Eukaryota > Haptophyta > Prymnesiales > Chrysochromulinaceae > Chrysochromulina > Chrysochromulina tobinii. The sequence continues at coordinate 2,478 of JWZX01002379.1, read as the reverse complement.
GTGCCACTCGCGGCCGTCTGGTCAAAGGGCTCGCTGCCCCTTCGGTCTGGTCGAGCGAGCACTTCGAAAAATGGTCCAGGGCTCCAAACTTCTCACGACGGCGCTTTAGCTAAAAGTTCAGTTCAGTTCAGTTCAGTTCAGTTCAGTTCAGCCATGGAGCGCAGCAGGCAGAAGAACAGGGGTCAGCGGCAGGCGATGGCTAGGTTTGACCGACGACTGGCGGCGGATGACGCGAGCGGGAGCTGAGCCGACTGGCGCGAGTGAAAGGGTTCCGGTTTCCGTGTCGGCAACGACTACTGGGAAGGGCCCTCTTGCTCGCGCTGGTCATCTCGGCGAGCGTGGCGCGGCGCCGACCGGCCTCGAGCTCCTCGGGCGAGGCGTCTATGTCCTCCGCTTCTCTCCCCAATTCCCCCCTCTCTCTATCTATTCTCTTCGATCTCTAGCTGTACTCTGAGGGCACGCAGGCTAGCACCCTGTGGCGTGTCTCCTCCTGGTCTCCTTCCCGTTCGTGCTCCTTCCGTTGTGTCCCCACCATCTCCGTCGACTCTCACCCCCACTGCTAGCCTCGAGAGCACATTCGATAGGCTTCCGTTAGGTTGTCTGTTGTTTATGCAGTAACTGAACTGAACTGAACAGCGTGAGTGAGTTCCACATGCACGTATTCCGAGTGCAAGGGCCCGCAGTCCGGGGATCTAACCCCCTCCCCCACCCCCCTTCCGGTGTTCCGTGTGTGTCCCCGTCCTCGACTTTCTTGCCTGTGCGTCTTGCCGAGATGGCAAATTAACGTGAACGTGAAAACGTGAACTTTCGGCCCTCTCAATCGTGCCCCTCTTCGAAGCCACGCGCGAGCACAACATCGACACGGACCCATTAGTGGCGGTTCTTATTGCCATGGCAGCGCCTCTGTCGGTCGGCTCGAGCATAACTGTAGACGGCCGTGACGGAGTGCTTCAAATGGAGGTGTGTCCCAAGCTCACACGCCGTCATCTGTCTGCCATTGAGCCTGCGCGCCCTGCTGCGCCCTGCTGCGCCCCTTCCGCTGACCCTGTGCCGGCTGAAAGCGTGAAGTGTGTGTTTGGCCGCGTGCTCGTGCCGCAGACTTCGACGCAGCTGCTCATCCGGCTCGACGGTAAAGAGCAATGGATCCCTCGCAATTCGCCGCGGCTGAGCAACGTGCCGCTATTCGTCGCGGTTGCGCCGTCACGGCCGGTCGACACTTCGCAACAGGAATATGAGGAAGATGAGTGTTTCGTGTGCGGCAACAGAGGCAAGCTAACCTGCTGTGACGTATGCCCGCGCGTGTACCACCTTCGCTGCCTGCCAGCCGCCGACAGTGCGCGCCTCCGAAGCCCTGGCGCCATGGACGAGGATTGGTGGTGCCCTCGCTGCCGGCGGCTTGCACAGCTCGCCTTTTGCATGACTCGCGAGCTCTCGCATCCGGCCGTCGGCGCGCCGGAGGCTTCCGTGCAGGAGGTCGCCGAGCGGCTGCACGCCTTCATGTCCGACCCGCAGCACGAGCAGCAGTGGGAATCGTTGCGCGAGGCCGGCCAGGCACTGATGAGCTCCATGCCGTACACGCTGCCGTGGATGCTCGGCGACGATGCCACAGTGGCGGCGAGCGTCGCTGCGGAGCAGGAGGAGATCATAGCTACCCAGGAGGCGATGATCCCGCTGCACGAGCGCGTCGCACCCGAGTGGTTCGCCAACCACTTTGCCGAGGGCGGCGCCGGTGTGCGGTATGATAAGCCGGCGGCGGCGCCCCGGGAAGACGAGATTGCGAATGAGATTGCGAGTCCTCGGGGCGCGTCGACCGCCCGTGACGACGGCACGGAGCCAGGCCTGAGCGGCTTCGCGGGAAGCGAACACAGCTCCTTCGCGCCGGTTTTCCTCGCGACTAGTGGCGCCGCCGGCGCAGTCACCAGCCCGCCGTCGGCGTCGCCTGGTGCGCCGTTGTTCCCGAGCGGATTCCAATACCGACCGAGCTCCGCGCAATCTCAAGGCCTGTGCGCGTCTCCGGTGGCGCCGACCGAAGGCTCAAAGGCTGTCGCCGCCCCGGGCGCAGGCGCAGGTGGGGAGGACGCAGGCGGGCCGATTCGAACCTCTCGCTATCGCGGGGTGAGCCGCCGCTATGGCAAGTGGAAGGCACGCATCAAGCAAAACGGATCCGATCTCGTCATCGGAGATTTCGACGATGAGCTTGAGGCTGCGTACGCGTACGACGCCAAGGCGAGGCAACTGCTCGGAGATAAGGCTATGCTCAACTTCCCAGTGCCGCGGTAGAGGAGTCGTGTGGCAGTCGCCGACGCGGGGTACTTTACGCTAGAAAAGTTTGTTTTGTCTCACCGAACCGTACCTAACGAGGCGGGTAACCTTCGGGCGGCTAGAACTCCCCCTTGGCAGGGGGCGGTTCGTTGACCCCCCCCTAAGTGGAACCCCCACAAGTATAACGGCCAATACGGTCCGGGGTTCATCAGTGTG
>JWZX01002378.1:0-21860 GCA_001275005.1 Chrysochromulina tobinii | reverse complement strand
CATGCACGGCCGTGCCAGGATGCCGCCGCTTCAGCAGGCCAACCATGGCCGTCCCAAAGGACGTACGATGACGAGACGTCACACCAACCTCCCTTGGGTCGAGTGCTATACGCCAATCTCACCTTGAGAGTGCGGTAAAGTCGGAGAGTACGCTCTCAATGACATCCTGTGCAAGGCGTGCACGCCTCTCCAGCGAAGACGATACGAAGACGAAGACGAGCACACGACCAGACGCGGAGGAAGCGATAAGGAAGCGACCGGCCACACCGCCAGGGCCAGCACGGGATGCCAAGACCGCTTCGGATGTAGCCATGGATTCACTCTCCGCCACATACCGCCCACGACCGCCGAGGCTGCGGCTCTGTGGCGGCACTGGACTCCGCAAAGAACGCGCGGCGACGGCCGCCGAAGCAGCCCGAGGAGCGGCGTACGCGGCTGCGGCCGCCACGACCGCGCAGGAGGCGTTGATACAGGCGCAGGCGGCAGAAGCGGAGGCGCTCAAAAGGCGAGGGACCTGTCGCTTCGCAGTTTGGAGACGACGCGATCTCGCCATGTTCATCGCGGCCTTGGCGACAGCAAGTTCCCATGCGAGGGACGCTGCGCCGGCGCGGCGAGTTCGGCAGTAGCGGTGGCAGCGGCGGCTCACGAGACGGCCCTTGCAGCAGCCAAGGCGTTCCTGAAGGCGTTTTACGCCTCGAGCTTGCTGCCGAGGCCGCCGCTGCCTCTCAGCAGCTTGGAGAAGGCGGCGAGCAAGTCGGCGTATGAGACGACGCTCGTGGCGAGGTTGCGCGCGATCTAATCTCCAAGGCGTCCCCCGAGCAATCTCGTGAGTGCGAAGGCTCTCGAAGCGGCGACGAAAGACCGTCAGAGCGCGGCAGAGGGCGCGGGCGGAGACCGACGCGGTCGCTCTTGCTCTGACGGCCGTGCTTCCGCCGGAAACAGTGCCCGCCGATGTTGTGCGACGCCTGGTCCACCGTCTGCATCATATCTGCATCACCACAAGGGAGCCCGCTACGGCGCTGGAGAATCCTCTGAGGAGCGCAGCAGCACAGCGCAATGAACGCATGGCAACGGCGCGTCTTGAGTTGGCAACGGTCTGTCCTAGGCTCAGAGGCCACCAGCCCCTGCATGAGTCCCTCCTCGAGCCCCTCGAAACTTCTTCGTGCTCGAAACCGAGCCGGAAGTCGTACTGTGCATGGCGCCGATGCCTCAAGTTGCTACGTCGATGTCGAAGGAGCTTGGTCCTTTTGTCGATGGCCCTCCTGTGGAGATGTGCGAGTCGTATGCCACCCCCGGCCCCGCCGGTTGCGCTGGTGGCTGCTCGCGACCCTCGCGACCCTGACGTAACCCTGACGAAGCTCGTCCCGCTCCGTAGTACTCTTTTAGTAACTCACGTCCCACTGGAACACCGGCGCGGAGCCGATACACCCCTTCTTAAACATTGTGCGATCACCGCACTTTTAGTAAACTGAAACGCTCACGTCCCAGCACTATTCTTTGGTGGACCACACCGATGCCATACACCCCTTCTTGCGCAGTAGTACTATTATCTCTATCATCTGTTAACGCAGTAGTACTATTATCTCTATCATCTATAATAACACATATATTGTGCGATCACTTTAGTAACTCACGTCCCACTGGAACACTGGAGCCATACATCCCTTCTTGCGCAGCACCGCAACTACGGAGTACCTGTGCATCATGACGTGAGGGAGCTTTACAGAGCATTGGGCTGGGCGCGACGTCGACGGCGTGACGCACTAACAACTCACCCCAGATGACGCTTCGAGCGCTCCTTCGCCCAGTGCGCAATTGAAGCCGACGTGGCGCAAAGCTGAGTGGCGAGCTAGTGGCGAGCAGGTCCTTGTGGATGGCGAGCAGTTGTAGAGCAGTTGGCCTGCGGCGCCGGCGCCGAGAGCTGTAGCTGTGGTCCGGCATCTGCGCCATCTTGTGGACCTTCCGACACCCTATGAATCTTCGCCGGAGAGCAGTAGCTTTGGCGCCACGCCCATAATTCCAACCGCAACAATCGGCTCGGCGAATGCCAACTCGAGACAGGAGCCCTTAGCAAGATGATCATAACGAACCATACGATCATCGCCACGCTCAAGCGACGATCTACGGTCTACGGAGGGTTGTGATCTTACGAGTGAAATACTGATAAGCCGACTTATCCCAGGTAGCTTCTACACTCTACATGTAAGCGTAACCGTTCTATCTCGCCGCTCTACACCTCAGGAAGGCTTTGCTCAAACCCGCTCACCGAGGCTCTTTATACCAGATGAGCCGCACAATGACTGTCGACAGTGCGGTGCGCCACACATGCCATCGCTTGTTCACACAACAGCCGGTCTTGTGGAGCGTGCCTGTGGATGGCAATTGGGCCTGGAGCTGTATAGTAGCACAGCAAGGTACGGCAAATCATCCTACTCTTCAGCCGGTCTTGTACGTGCCTCTGACGATGAACTGACGATGCAACCATGTTCGATCCAGTTCGTCTTCCTGGGGAAAGTCATATTCTGTAGAGCCTGCACGGCCGAGAAGCCCAGGATGATGGCCTGTGACTACGAGAAGCAGTCGCTTGCGGCCGAGGCCGTCGCCTGGATGCCAATCGATGTGCCGATGAAGGGGTTGTCTGCGAAGCCCTTGCAGCGAAGTCTACGACGACACCCACAAAGGTGCAACGGACAGCTCTGAGGAGCGCGCACGCCAGCCGCGCAAGCCGCGCAGTGCCCTCGCCTTGTTCAGCCAAGCGGTGCGCCCCGCGCTGCTCGCAGCTCATCCGGCAGCGACAGCCGCCGCATTATCGCGACGTGGCCTGGCGCGAAGCAGACGTGCGCACCTGTGGCATCACCGATGCCCGCCGCTTGTCATGAAATCGTCACGCAGGTTTCCGAGCGGCGGCCGGGAAGGTGAGCAAGCAAGGACCTCTGCCATCTCGTCAGCGAGCAGCCCCAGCGCAAATGGGGCGGACACTGCCGCGGTACCGCTACTGCCGCGGCGCCGGCCGCCGCCATGGCCTAGGCATCGTGCAAGTGAGAGGCATAATGTGTGCGAGTGAGAGAAAGCGTCCGCCCACGTAATGGGATCTTGGTCCAGCCCACATGTTGGTGTGACGTCTCGTCATCGTACGTCCTTTGGGACGGCCATGGTTGGCCTGCTGAAGCGGCGGCATCCTGGCACGGCCGTGCATGATTGTGTGCGCGTGGGTGCCGAAAAACCCCAACTCGAGTTTCGCACTATGTAACAGCCCACATGCATGCAGATACATTTTGTATGCCCCTCGGCGGGTCCGGCGCCCCGCCCCGGGTGCCCCGACGTGCAGGAGCGCGCCAGATAACATAGGTTGCAACGTCTGGTCATCGCTGCTACGACCCGATGTCGGCGGGTGTGTGAAACAGCACCTGTGTTAACAGCTGAGCATAGACGACGACCCCTATGCTCACCGCGATCGTTCCTAGGGTGGGGCAGCGTGCCCGACCTCGGGGGAACCATCGGCGAGCATAGCGGCCACGGCTGGTCACGTGTGGAGCACTGGGAACGTTTCGGAGTGCGTGCGTTTCGGCCCGCGGCCGGATATCTGTTCACAGCTGACCGTAACAGAGCCCCCTATGCATGCCGAGCGGCCTGGCGCATGCGGGCACACCTAGTGGGGTGGGGGGGACCGCGTGGGAGCATAGGGCAACACCCTGGAGGCCACCCTGGGCGGAGGTGTGAAAAGACCCTCTATGCTAAGAGCAACTTTACACGGCGCGAGCTACATGTAGCTTTCTCGTCGGGTCGTCAAGGTCGGCAGAATGTCGTATGGTCAGCTCGGCGACGCGGCCATCCCTGACCGCCTTGCGTGTGACTACGCGCCTACGGGTCGTGCTTCCTGCAAGGCGTGCGGTAGCGTCATCGGCCAGGATACGGTGCGGATCCATGAAAAGGTCCGCTCCCCCTGGCACGATGGCTTCGACACCAAGTATTTTCACCAGCGCTGCGGCCTCCGCCTCGGAAGGTGCGTGCATGACTTCAAGGGCTTACAGCGCCTCAAGTGGGTGGACCAGCTGTCGCTCGCAGACAGCTTCATGCCCGGCTTCTCAGCGAAAGCGCCTAGCACGGAGCAGAAGCGCGTCGAGCGGCTCAATGAGATGGTGTGGGAGGTGAAGGCGGTGCTCGAAAAGTTTCCCAAGGCAGCGCTCAAGGAGGTTCTCGAGCTCAATGGCGTTTACTGCTCAGACAAGGCGACGCCCGCTGGCATGCTGCACGGGCTGGTTGATGGCCTCGTGTGTGGGCTGCTGCCTGCGTGCCCGTGGTGTGGTGGCCAATCGCTCGAGATGGAGGGCAGCCTCGTGCGCTGCTACGGGTACGTGAGCGGCTCGACGCACTGCGCGTACCGCGCGACCGTGCCGCCGCTCGGCGGTCAGGAGCTCTTTGGGAGTGCCGCCACCGACAAGCAGGCCGAGCCGGCCGTACTGCAGCGCACGCGCGCTCTGCAGATGACTCCCGCGCTCACACGCGCTCTCAAGAGCTGGAAGCTCCCCATGGACGCGCCCGTGCGCCAGCTAGGCAGCGGCGGAGGAGGCGCAAATAGCAATGGTGGCGGAAATGGCAGTAGTGGCGGCGGCGGTGGCAGCGGTGGCGGTGCCGGCGGCGGTGCCGGCGGTGCAGGCGGTGCCGGCGGTGCCGGCGGTGCCGGCGGTGGCGGCGTCGCCGCGGCCACCGACGACGAGCCCTCCGCGGACGAAGAGGGTGTCGATACGGCTGATACGATGCTTGGGATGCGCTTCGCGTCCATCGGTACGCTACGCCCGCCCGCCGCCGAGCTCAAGGAGATCGTCACCGCGCATGGCGGCACGTGGGTAGAGGGCGCCATTGGTGATGGCTCCATCATCACACATTTGATCGCCTCTGAGGCGGATGTGCGAAAGCCCGTGGGAAAGCGATCGGCCAAGTACTCCGCCGCACTCGAGGGCGGCGTGCCGATCGTGTCCGCAGCTTACGTGCTCGCCCTCGCAGGCGAGCTCCCCGAGGAGGACGCACAGGACGAGATCGGTGGAGAGGAGGCAGTGCCGGTCCCGAAGCGAGCGCGCGGCGCGGCGGACAAGGGAGCAGGCAGCTCGGGCGACGCCATCGACGTTGACGCGCTCGAGGAGGAGCCTATGGAGGCCGTCGATGACGAGCTCGAGGCCAAGGAGGAGGAGGAGGAGGAGGAGGAGGAGGAGGAGGAGGAGGAGGAGGCACTCGCGAGCCTCAAGGTGGCCGAGCTGCGCGCCATGCTGAGCGCCAAGGGTCTCGAGGTCTCCGGGCGCAAAGCGGCGCTCGTGCAGCGCCTCGTCGACTGTCGCACGGCAAAGCGAGCCAAGACCGGCACGGGCCTCGCCGGAGGCATCGTTGCCGCGAGCGGTGAGGGCGCGAGCGGTGTGGCCGACGGCGGTGCGAGGGGCGGCAGCAAGCGCCGACTCCCGAGCCACGCTTCTGCGGCCGCACCCAAGGGCGAAGGCATCGCCGCCACCGTGCCCCCAGCCAAGCCAGCGTCGCGGCCGGCAGGTCCGCGGCCTTCGGGAGTTCTGCTGCGCCAGCGCAAGCACATGGCGGCGTACCTACTCGCCGGCGAGCTTGGGCCAAAGCTGCCGAGCGTCGCCAGCGGAGTTCGCGAGGCCGCCGCCCGAGAAGCCGCTGCACCACAGCCCAAGCCGCGCGTGAAGCTGCCGACCATCATGCCGGGCTCGGCGTTGCTCACAGTCGATTCTGAAGCGGCGATGGGCGACGCGAGCGTGTACGTGGACGAGTATAACCTGGCGTACAATGTGGTGCTCAACGATGCCGATCTGCGGACGGGTGTCAACAAGTACTACAAGGCGCGGCGAGCCTGATGACGAACCTTCAAGACCCTCTGGGCGTGCAGCCCGTGATCTGAGGCGTCTACTCCGGCTTGCCATTCAACTTGAACTGACCTGCCGCGTGCGCGACTTGGACTCTCACGGCCGCAGATGCAGTTGCTCGCCAGCGGCAAGAAGCGCGAGCGGTTCACCATCTTCAAATCGTGGGGGCGGGTGGGCGGCGCCGAAGGTGGCAACGAGGGCGGTTACGGCGGGCGTACCAACCAGTCGCTCAAGCACGCCCACGAGAGTGATCTCGAGGGAGCCATCAAGGAGTTCCACGAGTACTTCAAGCGGCTCGCGTGCGTGTCCTTTCTTGAGGCGGAGCCGCCGTGCCAGCATCGCGGCGGCTACCAGGTGCAGCTGCTCCCGGGCCAGCGTGATTGCCTCCCTCATCGTGTGATTTGCCTCCCTCATCGTGTGATTGCCTCCCTCATCGTGTGATTGCCTCCCTCATCGTGTGATTGCCTCCCTCATCAGGTTCAGCTGCTCCCGGGCCAGCTCGGGCGTGATGTCACCGCAGAGCATCGCACGGCGGCGGCTGGCCGCGGCGCGGCTGCGAGCGCGGCTGCCGCGCGGGCCGCGCCCTCTTGCACTCTCTCGCGGGAGGTGCAGTCCTTTGTGGAGCTCATCTTCAGTGAGCGCATGATGGCTTCACAGCTCGAGGCCATGAACATCGACCTCGACAAGATGCCCCTTGGTGCGATCTCAGATCGGCAGGCGCAGCTCGGGTATGAGCACCTGCGCCACATCGCCGAAGCGCTCAAGACGCCGCTCGCCGACGCGGGTGCGCAAGCCCAGAGGCTCCTCGCGCTGACCACGAGCTTCTACAATGCGATCCCGCACAAGTTTGCACGCAAGCAGACGCCGCCCGTGATCACGACGCAGCAAATGCTCATCGAGAAGATCGAGGCCATCGAGGCGCTGCTGCAGGTCTCGCAGGCGCAATCGCTCTCCAGAGAGCTCCCGGCGGCCGCGGCCGGCGCCGCTGCGAAGCACCCTGCCGATGACCACTACGCGAAGCTCAAATGCGGGCTGCTGCCGGCGTCGGCGGAGGAGGTGCACATGGTCGAGCAGTACGTGCGCAACACGCATGCGGCGACGCACACGCAGTACAAGCTCAAGGTCAGCTCCGTGCTGCAGGCGGAGCGCGACGGCGAGGCGAGCACGCATCAGAGGCAGCTCGGCAATCGCAAGCTCTTATGGCACGGCTCACGCCTGACCAATTGGGTGGGCATCCTCTCGCAGGGCCTGCGCATCGCGCCGCCAGAGGCGCCGGTGACGGGCTACATGTTCGGCAAAGGGGTCTATTTTGCGGATATGGTGTCCAAGTCGGCCAATTACTGCTCCGGCACCCGGGAGAGCCCCAAGGTGGTGCTCCTCCTGTGTGACGTGGCGCTCGGCGAGCAGTACGAGAGGATCTCGAGCGAGTATGAGGCAGCTGAGCGCTCAAAGGCGAAGGGGAAGCACTCGACGCTTGGGCTTGGAAAGACGGCTCCCGATCCTTCGTTCGAACGTGTCTGGGCGGACGGTGTCGCCATCCCACTGGGTCCGGGGGTGCCCAATGCGGCGCTCAACGGGCGGCTCGACGAGCTCATAGCCAACGGCGCGGGCAAGCGCTCGGAGCTGCTGTACAATGAGTTCATCGTCTACGACACGAGGCAGATCCGCATGAAGTACGTCGTTGTGTGCGACATGGACTTTTCTATCGATGATGCCGATTGAGGATGCCGCTCGATGGTGCGGTGACGTGGAGTGCTCCCTCGCTGTGTGACTGCACACGGCGTACGACCGAAGAGGGTAGAATGAGGGCACGCGCGGCGTGCGAGGCGCAAAATGAGGGGCACGTTGAGTCGAGTCCCGTCATGGGACCGCCGTGACGGCGGACAGAGTGTGTGTGCGCGCGCGGGTCCGCGCGGAGCGGCGCCCGGCTCGTGGGGCGGAGCGGAGCTGGTCGGGCGGGGCACTAAGGGTGGGGGCGGTTGCTTTTTCCGGAGGGTCCGGAACTTTGAACGACCGACGTTTCGTATACCAACCGAACCGTTTTACGAACGGAATTCCGAATTCTCGGCCAAGTGGGCAACTTTTAGGAAAAACTTTTACCGTTGTACCGCGCCATCGATGCTCCTCTCTGGGTGTCTGACACATTGGCTGTGAATTCGACTATTTTTCTCCAGTCTCCCGTCCTGACCGAACGCTGACCGAACTGACCGAACGCCGTTTCGCGGCCTTCACCATAAAGAAGTAATCGTTCATACATGCATCTATTCATGAATAGAAGGACCAGTCACAGACGACGTGGACCCCACAAACATGGAAGGAGGTCCCTCTTCTGACCCTTCCATCTCCGCGTGGGTCGACGAGCACTCCGACGCCGAGCTCTTGCCCAGCGGCAAGGTGCGCTGCACAGTTACGCAGCACGAGCTGCCTGCGAACATCGAGTTGCTTCGGGCGCATTGGGCCGGCAAAAAGTATGTGTTGCGCAAGGCACAATCCAAGTACGATTTCACGCGGCACGAACCATGGATCGTGCCGCACAAACAGGATCCCCACTTCCTGTATTGCACGCTCACCAAACAGCCGTTGAGCCGACAGCCGAAGACGGTCCAAGGCCACATAAGTGGCAAGAGATTCCAGCGGCTGCTCAAGGAGCGGCAGGAAGGCGGAATCAAGATCAGGGATTGTACAAAGCTCAAAGGCAAAGGGCGCGCGGCCGAGGAGTTGGAGGATGAGGGCGATGAAATTTTTGATAGCGATGATGATGCCGTTGAAGAAGAAGTCGAAGATGAGGTGGATGGCGACGCTGATGATTTCCTGCGCGAAGGGGCGTTCTGGGATTCTGGAGCAGAAGATGCAGACGACAGCGACGCTGACGATGCCGACGCTGACGACGCCGAGGACGCGTTCTGGGTGCGTGGCTCTCGCGATGTGGCTAATGTTACACCAGTCGTCGACTCCTCGCGCCTTACTGAGAAAAAGCGCAAGCACACTGCCGCCGTTGAGCCTGCACCCGAAAATTCAGCCCGGGGGCTTGGGAAGCTCACGCGGGCGGCTGCAATCAAGCGCAAGAAGGCCAAAGGTCTGAACGGCGCAAGCTCGCCCTTGGTCAAGGCTGGGAAAGGCCAGGCTCAGAAGTGCCAGCCCATCACGAGATAGACCACAGAGCTACACGCTGAAAAGCGTCGGGCGCCGGGTCGGCCCAGGCGACTTCCATATGTCCTATGCTAACCATATGCGGCGGAATCGCGCGACGATATGCATTGTGTCTCCGACGGGGCACGGCACTGAGTGAGAGCTAGACAGATATTTTGAAGGGAACAGGAGAGGTATATACAGTCGGAAAATGCGCCACAAGCGCGTGATGCTTGGCGCGGCGCGCGCGGGCCGGGGGCGGGACCGGCGGCGCGGACCCAAATTCACCTCTCGAACGCTCGTCACCATCCGTTTGTAGGTCGCGCGTTGCCAGCCAGGCCTCTCTCGATGTCTGCGAGGCCGGCTATGCCCTTCTCGATTTCCGGGTCGAGCGCCGTCGTGCCTGAGAAGAAGCCATTAAGGTCGCAGCGCCGCTGCAGCGTGCGGAAGGTGCAGAGCACCCAGCTGTCCCCATCCGTGGGATCGTACGGCGCCTCGACGTCGAAGGCGCGCCCTGAAGGTGCTGCCGAGGGTAGGATGAGGCACGCGTGCGCCTCGATGACGCGCGGGCGCTTGTGCTCGTGCCCAACGTAGTAATGGAGCCCAAAAAACACGGAGGGCACGTGGCTCGGCGGTCGCTGCACCTCACCTACGCCCTTGATGATCACGAGCAGCATCGGGCGCGTCAGCTTGCTCGCGAGCAGTGCGTAGAAGGCGTTGCGCTCCTCGGGCTTGAGATAGTGCAGCGAGAAGGAGGCGAGGAGCACATGTGGTGAACGCTCACCGCGCGCGGCGAGCTGGTCGAGCAGCGAGCTGGCCAAGCAGTCGACGCCTGGCTGCTCCTCGGTGAGGTACTGCAACGGCTCCTGCCCGCGCAGCAGCGCGGCGGGCCCAAACTTTGCGTGCTTCGTCATCGCACCGAAGGCCTTTTGGAAGCGTGTTGAAGAGGAGGCCACGTCGATCGGGAAGACGCGGTAGGGCTGCTCGTCGCCGCCCAAGTCGCGCAGCGCGAGCCGCGCACCGAGGCATGCGGCGCACGTGCCCGCCCCCAGGTCGGCGAAGCAGAGCGCCGCGTCGCGCGGCAGCCCGGGCGCGCACTGCAGCAGCCAGACGATCGCTTGCCGGATGGCGGCCACTCGTGGCACGTGCAGCTTCAGTGCATACCTGCCAGCGAAGCCGTCGAGAGCGTACTGCTCGACGGTCCACGCCTTGGCCGGTTTGGGCTTGACCTCATTCGAGCGATGGTCGAACCAGCTCGTATTGTGCCACGAGCGGAAGGCGCTGCGTGCGGCCTTCATCTCCACCGAGTCCTCCTCAAGCCCGTGGTTGAGCGCGTGCAGCACGGGCACCAGTGAGCGGTGGATCAGATGGGCGGTGGCCGATGGCACCGGGATGATCTCTGCGCGCGCCGTGCGCGCCTCGACCAGCTGCGATGGCACCTGCTTCGCGGGCTTCGGCGCCTTCTCCGCGGGCTTCTTCTCCTTCTCCTTCGCCTTCGCCACCTCCTCCGCCTTCGCCTTCGCCTCCTCCTCCGCCTCCGCCTCCGCCTCCGCCTCCGCCTTCGCAGCCGCCGCGATGGCCTTGGCCGCCTTGGCCTTGTTGGCGGCCAAGCGCTCGGCGGCCTGGTCGGCCGTCTCGCCCTTGCATGCCTCCGCGTCCGCCAGCTCCGCCTGTCGCCACTGACCGAGCCACTGCTCGCTGCGCGCGAGCGCCGCCGCCTTGCGCTCAGTGACTTTGAGCGCCTTGGCCGCCACCTTTTCGCAGTCGAGTGCCTCGGCGCGCCGCGACTCGAGTACGATCTCACGCAGCTTGGATGCGGCGGAGGCAACATGGTCGGATGCGGGCATGTGCGCCGAGAGATCGTCGCCGTGCTCGTCGACGCCCGCGAGCTCGGCGGCGCACTGCCATCGCTGCCACAGCTTGGCTGCGGCGTCTTTTTGCAGCTCAGCCTTCTGCTGCTTCTTTGCTTCAGCCGCACGCTGCTGCGCCGCCGCTTCGCTCAACGCGCGGTCGGCCTGCTCAAACGCCGTGCGCCGTACCGCCTCGCGCTTCGCCGCCTCCTTCTCCTTCGCGGCGGCATCGCGCGCCATCGCCTCGCGGTTTGCCTTCTCGAGCGCGGCAGCGCGTTCGGCCATCTTGGCCTTCCTTTCTGTTTGGCGCAGCGCTGCAGAAGCGCGCGTCCAACTTGTGCTCGGCTTCTTGCTCGTCGGGCCCTCCTTGAGCAACAGCGCCGCCGTCGCCACGGCCCACGCTTCTGTCGCACTCACACGCACCTTATCTGGCCGATCGCAAGCCGCCAGCCGCAGAAGCAGCTTTGACTGCTCTGCCTGACAGCTGGTCGCCATCGTAACCACCTCGGATGTGTCCTCTCCGGGCTCGTCCATTCGGCCGTTCATTATCGCGGGGGCGCAAAGAAGCCTTTTCCGCGACGGTGCACGGTACTGTACAAGTTCGCAAGATGGATTTCACAGTCAACTTTCAACGGCACTCGAGGCAAATTACATGCATAGAGACAAGTCCCAAATGGTCAGCCGAACCTCCTGTATATGGTCAGGTGTTTCGAGAGGATCGCCCGCGCTGCGCGGATCTCGACGGCGTCGACCTCGTGTCTCAGTCGGCCGCCGTGCATCAGCAGCGGGTGTTCGTCGGGGTGGGGCTCCGGATCGACCAATGGCAGGGGCTGAATGGATTGCGGCGGCAGTCGCGGCGTGCGCGGAGAGAGCTCGTGGACCTTATTGCGGTGGCGCCCCGTCTCCTGCTCGCGCTGCACAGCGTCCACGAAGGGCGTTTGGCAATCCGCACGCAGGCTCGCGTCGCGCGCCAGCACCTCGGCGGCGGGCGTAGTGGGGCGGGAGCCGGCCTTGAACTCGCTGCCGCGCCAGCGCATACGGCTCTCGACGGCCGCCAACTTTTGCTCACGCCGCTGTCGCTCAGTCAAAGGTACGAAACGCCCTCGAGGGTGGTGCACTGGTTCTTTCACTTCAATTGGCAGGATCGCTGTGGCGGACGAAATGCGCTCCACCTCTGTTGCGCCCGTGCCCGTACGAAAGTATCCCGTGCCCAGCTCAGACCGCCTCTCGCGTCCGCGCACGGTCTCTGTCGATGGGCCATCCCCCTTTTGGAGCGGGTCCAACGCTCGAGGGCTCCAGCCGCGCGCTCTCTCGATCAGGGGAGCGGACGGGCTGTCTGGCACAGGTGGCAGCGGGCCGGGCACTGGTATCGGCTCAATGGATGGGTCCACTGTGAGTGCGAGTGCATGGCGACGGCCAGAGAGCGCTCCCGTGCGTGGCGTCCCTTCGCGTGATGGAGTGGCATTGGCGCCACGGCTGGTGCCCCTGCTGGGTGGCGGCGCGCCGTCCTCGCCGCCGCCGTCGGCACTGGCGCTCCCTGTGGTGATGCTCGCCCTCGCCACGCGAGGACTAGCTGAGCCCATCACCTTCTCTCTGGGCGATAATGTCCACCGCTTGCTCTCCCAGCGTGCTCTCTGATACTCCTGCACTCTCATTGCCAGCTCGGCAGCGGCGTTCTCGTCCTCGCGATAGAGATTAAGGCGAGCTGCAAGCGCTGGTGGGATTCTGGGCCCACACACCATCTTCCGAGCCCAGTGAGGTTTAACGGTGACGCATTGTCGTCTGTTCAGGTCCGACGCGTCGTCGCGGGCGCAAATATGCACACAGCTACTTTAGCGTGTGTTTGGTATCCCCCGGTTTCGGGATACCGCATCGAATGACACACTAATGACACCTTCATTTCGAGTGTGGTTTTCATGGCGGTCCACGAGTGTTGATCATGCTCAAAGCCGGTCGCGGCGAGCTCGAGACCTCGACTCGCGTGGCCATGCTCGCCGTCAGTCATCGTGAGCTGAAATTCTTTATCAAGAATTGCAATCAACTTGCTACCCTCTCCGCGCTGCTCGCGGGCATTTCATTCGACGCGATGCTCTTCACGAAGTATGTATCGCACAGTCGCATGAGGGACGTGTGCGATCCATCCGAATTCGTGTGTGCAGACACCACGTACCCGATTTGTCTGCTCTGCGCGACCGGCTTCTCGCTCTTCGCGCTCTGGGGCTCCATGCTCATCACCTTCTTGGCACCCAACCTTGCTCTCCGAGGGCCAGATGGCTCTCTGGGGCGCGCGATAGAGCTCGTCATCCAGGAGTATCAGTACGTGCTCTTCCTGTTTACATGCGCGCTGGTTGCCTTCTTCTTCGCCGTGGTCATGTGGTCGCTCACACGCGAGCACGTGCTCGCGCGCTGGGGGGTCTCGCTCACGGCGTGTGGCTTCTTGCTCGCCATCTACTTTACGACGGTGCGCTCGCTGCGACGTTTCGAGGTGCCGAGCAAAGTCGAGTCGGGCATGTTTTCATTCAGTGAGGAGGAGAAGCGTCAGATTCTGCGGCCGCTCGCCCGCCCACGACCGAGGACTGAGATCGAGGCCGAGGGCGTGCCATGGGAGATCGACCCGGATGCGCCCAATACGGCGCCCAACCGACGATCACCGGCCGAGTGGACGAGCTCCTCGCGCCGCGACTCGCTTGCCGAGGAACCCGATGGTGGCGCGGGCACGGCGTCTCGCAGCCGCCACCGTGGCTCGTCCATTTTCAGTCTTGTGGGAACGGGTTGTGCGCGGGGCGCCTCGAGCAGTGCGACTGGCCGCAGTCGCCCGTCAGTGGGTGTGGAGGGGCCCACAGCGAGCGTCCACGACCGAGCCACCGACGGGACCGACCGCGCGAGCAGTGGTGCGGTCGATCACGCTGCTGCTGCCGCTGCTGCCGCCGCCGCCGCCACAGCCTCGTTTCGGTGGGAGTACGGCCGGGATGCGGCAGTGGAGGCGCCGGCTTGCAGCTCCACGCGTGCACGCTTGCTCCGGCTGGGCCTACCGCCACCAAGTCAGACGGCGATCTCCTCCGCTGTGGCCGAACGGCAACGAGCGGCGGAAGATGAGACGGCCTCCCTGTTGAACAACCTGTTGCCGTCGCTGTCACACCAGCGCGACGCGAACTGCCGATCAATTAGCGTCCATGCGGCGGGGTCGGTGCCATTGATATGAATAGCAAATTTCAATAGACCGAGACCGGGTAGTGTATAGAGACGCCGTATAAGACAATTCTCGAGATCTACGATGTGAATCAAATACCAACGAAATATAACGCGCGGACGGCCGCCGCGAATGGTTTCGGGCCGAACGCATACGGCCTCGCCCTCGGGAGATGCGAGAACGTCAACTTTGTCGGAACCGTATCTTCGAACTTTTTCGAACTTGCGCCGCCTGTGTGAGCCGCGAGTGTGAATGTGCCCGTTTCAAAAACACCGGGGGGAGCCGGAGCAGGACACGGGACGTTCCGACGTACCGGGCGTTCCGTGTCTAGGTGTCTTCCAGAGAAATGCAGAAATCATAGAGAAAACACACCTCACACACATTAACGCCTTGGCATACCGCGCGGTGGCGGGCGGCAAGTTGGGAACGGGACGCATCCCGGCGCGCCGGTGTTTTTGTGGATCGGAGCCGCCGACCAAGTTTCGTTCGCAGTTTTTCATCAACGATTCCCCGCGGAGAAATGATGGCCTTTGCCCTTTCGCTGCTCCTCTCCGCAGCAGGGAGCTTCACGCATGAGCTGCAATTGGCGCGGAACGAGCATTCACATGGCCGCGAACTCTTGATTCCTACTATCGATACCCATTGTTTGGGACTCATACAAGGACTACTCACGGGAGGTGGGGGCGCCCCGATGGACTATACGGCTTTGGCAAGCAACACGGCTTTGACAAATTGTGCTTGCTCCACTCTGGGAAGAGAGATTGTCGTGACCCAGATTTTGCCAAACCTCAAGCTTCAATTCCAACAGTCGCAAAATCTTACCGATGCGCAAATGCACGCCATTCCTTTCGACGAAATGTTTGACTGTGCCTGCGCCGCGAACAGGGGGCTCATGACCGACCATGTTGTTGGACCGATCATTGCGGCGGCGCTGAACAACTCTGTAATTCCGCGAGCGATGTTCTATCCCGCCATCCCCATCCTGATGAGCCCGGCCCATTTGTGCTCGACGCAGTGCAAGCTTGCGATGACGCGGTTCTTTGAGGCGCTCCCATCCTTGGATCCTTTCTTCCTTTCAGCCTTGGCGGGGCTTCCATCGGAGCCGTCTCCTGGTACTGAAGAATTAGGCCAAGTCGTGCTAGCACACATGGTGCAGTCCTCGGAAGCCGCTGTGAATTGCATGT
Organism: Chrysochromulina tobinii; assembly: GCA_001275005.1. Taxonomy (NCBI): domain Eukaryota; phylum Haptophyta; order Prymnesiales; family Chrysochromulinaceae; genus Chrysochromulina; species Chrysochromulina tobinii. The sequence continues at coordinate 6,637 of JWZX01002378.1, read as the reverse complement.
GCGAAGTCGACTGGACCACCGTCGTGAGCCTCTTGCCCGAGGGGGCGCTCCCGGCGCCACCCACGGGTCTGCCCCGGCCGGGGGAGAGCAGCGCCTTCTTCACGATCATCTTTCCCCTCATTCCGGGCCTCCTTGCGGCAGGCAACATGTGCGGTAATGTGTGCCGGCCGGTGCTCTCGAAATTCGTCGCGATCACACTCCACGATCTCATGTACCCTGGCGCTCAGATTGATGGCAACTCCGGGTGCTCGAATCCAGTTACGATCGACGGCTGTGTGGGCAATTGCGCCTCGCGTGCGCAGTGCGGGAGCCAATGTCCCCACCCCCAGTGTTCGCCGCCATTCTCCGTCGACCAGGTCGAGCCTCTGGTTGGAACGTGCCTCTGCGAGAGTGGCATCGACCTGTTGGGAGAGTACGCGAGCGTCCTGATGATTCGGGCAAGCTTGAACATGCCCGGTGCCAATGCGACGACGTACGCGCAGGTCGCGGAGTCCCATGCGAGTACGTTGAGGCTCTGCACGGCACCCGCTTGCAACGCACTGTCGACGGGGCTCCTTCAGGGCCTTCCCTACCCCCCTACCTACATGTGCACCCACGACTCAGCCCAGGAGTGCATCAGCCGCTGCGCAAACTACGCGTGCACCAACAGCAGTGTCGCCCATGATGGCACCGACACCACAGGACGCCCATGTTCGGAGTTTTGCACGCCGCAGTGCAACTTCGGACTGCGGAGGGGGGGGGCAGCCATCCCGGAGTTCGCCTTCGCGTGTGACACGGTGAACCAGTGCGCTGGGCGCACGGCGTTTCCTCATCAGATCCCACCCGGTGCCGACGTATCGTTCCCGAGTTATGCGGAGCCGTCGCCGCCGAGTGGCAGTGACAGCGGCAGTGGCAGTGGCATCGGTAGTGGCTCCAGCGCTGGAGTTTGGGGTGGAGTTGGGGTCGTCATACTTCTGCTCGTCTCGCCGGCTCTCGTGTACGGTATCCTGAAGCTGCGCTCGAGGTCGCGTGCACGCACAAACCCGGTCTTCAAAATCAGGAGCACCTTCAACAGCTCTTTGGATGAGACCTTGAATCAGTCGAGGGATGGGTTCGACATGGAGCTGAACACAGCCGCCATCGCCGCTAAGGCGGCGGCGCAGGCGAAGTAGAAATCGCCCGAAGGTTATTGGACTGCGAGCGAGGTGCCCCTCTCGTACCACACTCGTCCCCACTCGTGAGTGAGACATTTGCTGGCGCCGTCTTCTCAGGAGACTGTCAGGTCTCAGGAGTGGGAGTCACGTCGCATGGATGCACAGCGGGACGAGGAGGCTACAAGTGAAGGCCATGCGGACTGGCGGCGGGCAGCGATGCACGGCGTGCTAACGAGAAATGAGAAATGAGACGGGATGTCATTTCATTACGGCCACCGTTGTGAGACTTTAGACGACGGACGTGTGAAAGTGTGGGCTGCGTGTAGCTCCGTGCCCCATGCGTGTGTACGGGGGTCGGGGCGTCGTCGGGCGGGGGCGTGGGGCGCTGACTGTGATCTGTGTGCGGGATGCGCGGAGCGACGTCAACACGTCATGACACTCCGCTCCGGGGCACGTCGTCGAGCGTAGCTAACAACGCAAGTAGCTCTAGCTCTACCTCTCGAAGCTACCTCCACTGATACCCGTAAGAAAACCCGTCGTACTTGTAGGCCCCCGGGTAGCGGTACCGCACGGGTACCGCGCAGCGGGGCGCCGGGGCGGAGCGAACCGTGTTATCGTACAAGTTACAACCGAATCCCGGGTTCCCGGCGTCGCGCGAAAGGCGAAACTGTGATACCTGATCCGATCGCAAGCATTCATCTTTGCTCTTTACTGGCCGCGCGCCTCACGCGCGCCTGCCGCCTCCGGCCTCGCACAAGCCACGCACATAATCAACCCGAACGTTCGAACCAGTGCATGCTTTGATCTTCATCTTCGATCTTGCGGGGCCGCGACACCGGGTCTCCAAGTCCCTGCGTCAGCGAGGCCTCGCGCAATGTTCGATGTTCGATGAGCACGCATCGCACCTCACTGCATGAAAGCATGCCACATCCCCGTGCTTACGCTCTCCACCACCACCAGCCACTCATTCACCATAAAGTGGGGCGGCGCTGCGTGAGCCGTGGCTACGTCTGCCGAGCCCACCAGAGGCTTGCACAGGTGGAAAGTCCTTGATATCCCATCACGCCGCGAGCCTCACTCCGACCGCTCAGACGCGAAGAGTGAAGCTGCCGTCGGCGTCCGCCTCCCATACCTCGAGGGGCGATGAGGGCAGCATCGTGATGGGCCTAGGGAGTGGGCGCTCCTCGTTGTTGGCCTGTTTGCCGCCATGGTTGAGCATTGCTTCGCAGCCGAGCAGCGTGATACGCACGTCGTCCTCGGGCGTCTCCTCCTCAGACAGCAGTCGCGAGAGCACCGCAACCAGCGGGCCGCGGTACTGCTCAGGCGCACGCTCGAGGACACTTTTGACCTTGTCGGCGGAGCCTCCCTGCGCGAGCCACTGTCGTGCGATAGGGGCCATGCGACGCGCACCCTCACCGCGAAGCAGCGACACGAGAGTCGCTGCCGGCAGACCGTCGAGAAGCGGTTCATTCTGATAGACTGTCAGCGCCGTCGACGAGCTGCTCCTGTTGGCACCACTGTTGCTCGTCGGTCTGTAGGTGAGCGCCAAAAGTGGCTTCCTCGGGTGAACCGGCATCCCAGCACCCAGCTGCTCGAGCTGTGAGAAGAGCGATTTCACGCGCCGCTCGCGTTCGACCCGCATGCGCTCCAGATCATCCGTGAACCCATGCGCGGATCCCGCCGCACCGCTGACGCCCTCGAGCAGCGTTGTCACCTTGGCAGCCTGCAGGCGAGCATTCTGCTTGTCTTTGCGGCGTGCGGCCATGCGGGCCGCAAGCGAATCGCCGAGTAGTGCATTGCGAGCAACCAGACCCGCCGGACAGTCCTCGCCTGTTGGGATGCGCCGCGGCCCCGTCGCCTCTGCGGCCATCCGCGCAGCGCGGGCGGCAACTGCGCGTTCGCGGCGCGCCTTCTTGAGGGCCTCATAGTCGGGCGCCTCGGGTGCCATGGTACCCTCAGCCTCCTCGCCCTCGTTCTCCTCGGCGATGGATGCCAGCACCATTGCCGTGCTCGTCGAGAGGTGGATAGGGCGCCCATCGGCTGCGGATCCAAAGGAGACGCGGCGAGAGGACAGCGGGCGCGGGATGTGCTTGTAGATGTTGGTGCGCTCGAGGTCTTCAAGCGTGATGTTGAGCTTAGGCTTCCAAGGCGGCACATTTTCAGTGTTCTCGTCGATGGCTCTCTGCTTGGCGACCTTGGCCGCCTTGGCCTTATTGGCAGCGGCGGCCTTCTTCTTCGTCGCCTTGGCCGCCTTGCCGAGTGTCTTGCCCGGCTTGAGGGCGTCGCTGCGAGACGACGAGAGGTTGGAGGTGGCACTGCGGGAGGAGAGGAGATTGCCGTGCGTGGATAGGCCGAGTGGACGACGAGCGATGGCGGCCATGAGAAGTGCGATGGGTTTGGTTGCGTCGTCGGGCAGAGCCAATCGTCGGGCGTCCGTCAATTGAAGAACGCAAGCGCTCTGACCCGTTTTAGAAAAAAGGGATGTAACGGCCAGACCTCCTTCCCCAATCTCGAAACCACACAACCACCGTTGCCGATCTCTGTATTTTTTTGATGAATTTTCCTTCCACTGTCACTCCACTATCCATGAATTTCATGTATCTCGTCTCGGTCTCGGCGTCCGGAAGGCGAGCACCAATTATACTCCAAGGTGGCGTCTTCGAGCCTCATTAATGCTGGTCGACACTGCAGCCCTGCTACTCCTCGCTTCATCGACGCAGCCAGCACTTCGTCGGCATGGAACCCTCCAGATGCAGGCGCCGGCTGGTGCGCAGCTCATGAACATGCCGCAGATCTACAACAACCCACAGAACGTTGCGCTGCTCATGGGCCCTTTTCCCGTGCTGGCGACCATGATGCGCGAGTCGCTACAGCGCACTGCTGCAGCCTATGTCCAGGGAGCCACCAATCTCCTCGACCTCTCAATGAGCGACGCTATGAGCGACTCAACTATGAGCGATTCCATGAGCGACGCAATGAGTGACTACTCGTACGATACGGAGATGAGCGAGATTGGGCTTCCGCCCCTGGATGAACAGAGCATAACAACGACAGCAATCGTCGGGGCCACGGCCGCGGCGATTGCACTGCTAAACCTCCGAGGCGGCGCGCATCATGGCTAGGTTCGAGAACGATGAGGCGATAGCGCACGTGTGTCGTCCTGCGTGCGAATTGATGAAAGCGGGCGAGTTAACTCAAATAGTTGGTTGCCTCGGTTAACTTGGCACTCAGCCAGCTTCAACTCATTCGCGATCATCAGCCTCAAATAATTGAAAAAAACGGGCGTCGACACGACCCTCCCACTATAGCGTTAGCGATTACACCCACCCCCCATCGGCCGCGGTTGGCCGCGCGGTCCCGTTGCGTCCCGAGCTGCGCGCTGAGCGTGAGCTCGCCAATCTTGAACTTGTGCCCGTTGCCAGCTGAATTCGAGGCGTTTACGACGGTGACCGAAATCACACACACGGGCGCCGTCAGTAAGAGATCGAGGCGAGCGGCCACGAAGATGGATGACCGCCTGCTGTGATGCGCGTCGAGGATGAGTGAGGCGCACTCGCACCCGTGCAAGCACTGCACAGCCGCCATGCCCATGCCTTCGTATGATTCCAGATGCGTGAGCACGAGTGCCCCTCTGACACTGGGGCTGTACGGCGCCGCATGAGGCGATGACGGCGTCATATTTGAGGACGCAGGTAAAGGCGAGGCGAGGCGGAGAAGAGCGACGCTGCCATCATGGAAGGCAGTGAGGCCAGGCTTAGGCTTGACCGCCAACGGCAGCCCCTGCCTGGAGCCACGACGCAGTACTAACCGTTGAGGGAGCAGGGCCCGGCGCAGCATGCATGCCGCGGAGCTGCATGCCACTTCTGTAGTCGCGTTCGCCTGGTTCGCTTGCACCAGTGGAGCTGCTGCCTCTTGCAAGGCTCCACCCCGTCCGCGCCCGTCGGCGTGCGTGGCGTTATCAAATTTCGTGAACGCCCAGCCGTGGGAACCGGGAAGCAGAGATACGCTCGAGAGAAAGGTCGTCGCGCGTGGGCTCGAGGCACCCATCCCATGACGTAGAGACCCGGGTGCGTGAGCAGGACCAGGAGGCTCGAATGTGAAGCATCGCTCCAGGGATGGCAACCACGAGGGCGTCTGCTCGTGAAGGGGCGTCGGCAGCTCCACGCAGCGTGCTCGCTGCCCTCTTAGTCGCCCTCGCCCATGCATTTGAGAACGATGATGATTGTTGTCGTCCCGAAGGGTGGCGAACAAGAAACGGTTGACGAGGGCAGCAACCAATGCCTGGTATCGGAGGCCTTGGTCGCTGTCCCTGGGATGGGTTCCATCACGCGTCGCACTGCCTGGCCAGAGCAGCGCGCCCGTGTTCTCTTCTGTGGCGCCCTCTCTCGTCACCGAGCGCCCGTTCGTGCTGAAGAGGGCAGCGTAGGCCGAGAGGACTGGGAGCTCATAATGCCGCGCTATGGCTGTAAGAGCAGCCTCATTGTGCTCGCTGCTCCACAAGTACTTCGGGCGTGAATGGCCAGGCAGTTCGACGCGTATGAACGTCGGCAGATGCAGGAGCAGAACGGCTGGTACACTCGGCAGAGCGAGCAGCCATCGAATGAGCGCTTCGGCGATATGTGGCTGCTGCGGCACAGAACTGGCCTCGATGATCACCAAGGAAAGATCGACTGGCACACGGCTTGCGAAGCATTGCAAATATCCCGCGAGCGTGTGACCCGATCGGCCCGCGTTGATCAGGCGTATTTGTCTCTGCGTGAAGGTCTGCTCGAGCAACCCGATTATGGGCAGCAGCCAGCCCGGATGCGCACATCTGCAGCCGTGCAAATGGCGAGCTCGGCCACCATGCTCGGCCGTCATTGAGGCCCCGAACGCTGCGACGACGAGGGGATTGCGACGAGAGTGCCGCAGCGATCGAAGTCGTGCAATATTGCCGTTGTAAACCACGCCTTGGTCCATGAATATGGATATGTTACGTGGCAACGTGGCAGGATGCCAAGCCGGGCTCAGTGCGCAGAGGCTATGTGATGTCGCAGAGCTCGGCGAGGTGCAGTTCGGCGAGCGTGTCGGGTCGTAGTTTCCCGGACGCGAGCGAGGCATGAGCGGCATGGCGGTTACCGGATCACGCGGCTCGCGCAGCAATCGCGGGACTGAGAGCTCGGGGGCCCTGTGAGGCCAGCTCTCGAACTACATGCGTGTAGTGTAGAGAAGAGCAGAAGACGAGCAGACCGGCCGTTACTGCTGTCCGTTACCCGACTCACATATCCGGCCAGTTACATGCATGTGCATCGGCGGCGAGAGCCACGTGCAATTTAGATCAGTGGGTGGTCTCACATACTAAAATCGGGCGGCGTACGGACGGCAATGTGCTCGCTGCACCGCGCCGCGCATGGCAACATGACCGCTTCATGCGTTGATGGGAACGGGAGCCCTTGGCTCCAGGGACCCTTGCATGCCGCTTAGGAGGTCCGGCGAGTAGACCTGACCTCTCGAGAGCGGGTCGA